>PVIR01001179.1:21668-70729 GCA_004026965.1 Petromus typicus | reverse complement strand
CTTTTACCATCCTGTGGCTAGAACACTCAACTGGCCTTATTTCTTTGCTGTCAGAACATATATCACCTTTAAGGGACCTGCACTGTCAGGAAGTTTATGTCTCAAATTTAAGATTTCTTTAATGAAACAAGAACTGCTGGACAGGTTAGTGAGCTTAATATTAATAATAAAACAGTCAAACACGAGGCTTTCTCTTTTTCTGAAAACTTTATTTTAAAAAGACATTAACATTTTCCTGCAACATGGGCACACACCAAAGGTGACAAATCTCTTTCAGCCTTATAAAACTTGTACCTACAGAATCTATCTTCAATTGAATGATGGTATCACTCATTAGAAGTGTACTTGGAAAGGATGATATCTGTCCCATTTGTTAAAATAAGGAGAGACTAAGATGAGTGAAACTCTGAAGAGAATATAGCTGGTATGGTTAATCTGCTTTGAAATCTTTCTGTGCAGATATACAGAAGACTCTGTCCACTGCCTTAGGCCATTCTGTATGCAAATTCTACCAAAGACTACAAAGCCATCTGGAGTTTTCTGGAACACATATCAGGCTGGGAGACCAGAGTCCTGGACTCCAGGCTGAGTTGTTTCACTAAGAACCACCACTGACTACATTGAACTATGCATTTTAATATAGATTTAAACTTTCTTTAAAAAATCTGTGAGAAGTATTATTATCTTCATTTGATACAGGAGCTGACTATGCCTTCTAATTAGTGAGTTTAAGAAAAATCTCCTACTAGCATGTATCAAATAAATGGAAAGTTGAAATCTGAGCACAAGTCCTTTTGGTGTCCAAGTCTTTCCCTTCAGCCTCCTGATTGAGAAATGGCTTTCCCTCAAGGGTTTCTGCACCAGAAGCTTGGGAATGCTATCTTCAAAAGGAACTGATGCAGTCCTCATAGAAACCCAGCCGATTCTCTCAAGAAGGTTACTATAGTGACCTTGATTCCAAAAGTATCCCCTAGCTTCCCTTCTCATTTCCTGACTCCTTACTCTTGCATAAGCTACTGGCATTGTGATGCCATCTGTCGTAATTCTTCACTAGGGCCAGTCTGATGTTGGTGCCATGCAACCTCCAGAACTCAATTAAACAGACCTTTTTCTTTATAAAATCTGTAGCATCTGATATGTTTCATTACAGTAGTAGAAAACAGACTAATACAGTGTCTATAGTAGCTTGAAGGAGTAGCTTGTCATCTGGGTTTCTGTTTTGTTAGAGTGGAACAAGGAAATTGCTCTAGGTTGCTTTAGTATTTCATATTAAACTAAAATGGGCTTGGATTAAAGTGATCTGATCCTGATATCTAGAATCCCATTAGAAACTATTAAACTTGAGCAAATGTTTCAACCTTCTGAGCCTCAGTTTCTACTTTTACAAAATGATGGTAAAATTTTTAGCAAGAGAGCAAATTAATTAGTGAAAATAAGAGTACAGAACACAGCTAGAGGCTTCTTTTCATCAGTTCAAAGTGGTTGCACTTGAATCTGAAAAAGATCATATGAGTAGCTTGTATAAAATATGTATAGTTTACATAGTTAAGACACGGCTGGCTTATGAATGAGTATTGAAGATTATAATGAAGGATATTAGTATCAGGCAAACTTATCTGCTCTATTTCTGTTAATGATGTATTTTTGGGTAAGTGGCTAAACCTCTCTACACCATTGTGAATCCCAGTGAGACAATCCTCTGAAGTTCACAGAAAATGGCAGGGAACAGCAATACCCATAAGGCACTGGTACAGTGCCTGGCATACTGATGCCAGGTGCTCAAGCAATGTCAGTGCTCAAGCCATGTCAGTGAATAAGCACACTTATTTTCTTGCCTACAGAGTAGCCTCAAGTGCAGCTCAGCAGCCTTGGGGGCTCTTCTGACTCCTTTCATCACTTTAGGAAGCTAAATAATCCACTTAATTTTCTAGGGCTCTTTGACCTCTGGCCTTTGGTGTCACCATCCCAGCTGACAACCACTCTAACTGGTAAGAATTGAATTCTCCTGCAGGAAGGAACCAAGACAGGGTTGCTGGATGGAACTGAAAACAGTGATGCCTTAAATTTCCAATTCAGAGATAGTGCTTCACTAATTTTGATGTTTGCCCATGTCTAGGCTTTGTATCAAGTTCTTCCATGTATATGACCCCATCTGATCTATAGACAACCCCATGAATAACAGGATTATCCTTGTTCACTGCTGTTGGGAGGCCAAAATGCTGAGGCATGAATGACTTGTCCAAGGTCACTCAGATAATCAGTACTGGAACCAGGATGGAAGTCCATGCATTTAAAAAACCATGAACATATGACATATGCACATAACACAAATATATACAAAGAATGTAAATATATATGCATACTTGTCTTTTTTATTGAAATCTTTATTTGTACATTACATATACACATTTTGATTACATTCAACAATGAGAATTTGTACCAATATATGACACAATTTAATTCTCATTTTTTCCCATAACCCTACCCACCACCCCACCCCCCCATATACATAAACTTTGTTTCCTTTCTTTTTGTTATAATCTCATTATTTTCCCCCTTCACTCCACTATGCTTTGAGTGTTTTCTATTTCACAATATATAACATACATTCTAGAACTCATTTACATCTTTATTTTCTCATACCAGAGAAAATATACGATATTTACACATCTGTGATCTATTTATTTCACTTATGAGGATGTCCTCAAGGTACATCCATTTACGTATAAATGATTCAAACTTATCATTTTTTATGGCAGAGTAATACTCCATTCTGTAGAAGAACCACAGCTTTTTTATCCAGTTTCCAATTGATGGACATTTGGGTTGTTTCCAAGATGTAGCAATCACAAACTGAGCTGCTATAAAAATAGGTGCACATATGCCATTGTGATATGAATCTTTTAATTTTTGTGTGTATATACCTAGCAGAATGATTACTGGGTCAAATGGGTCCTCCAATCCTAACTTTTTGAGGAATTTCCAAACTGATCTCCACAGGAGCTGTACGATTCTATAGTCCCACCAACAGTGGAGAAGGGTTGCTTCTTCTCTGAAGCCTCACCAACATTTGTTGCTGGCTAATTCTGAGATGACAGACATTCTTTGTGGAGTGAGATGAAATCTTAATGTTGTTTTCATTTGCATCTCTTGAATCACTAGTGATGTTGAACATTTCTTCATATGCTTCTTAGCTGCTTTTATTTCTTCCTTTGAAAAGTGTCTGTTCATTTCAGATGCCCATTTTTGAGTTAGGTCTTTAAATTTGGGTGGATTGATTTTTTTGATCCCTTTATACATTCTAGATAGTAGCCCTTTTTTTGAGAAGTGGCTGGTAAAGATTCTTTCCCATATTGTTGGTTGCCTTTTCACTTTGCTGGTGGTTTCTTTTGCTCTGCAGAAACCTCTCAAAAGGATTAGAACCCATTTATCATTTCTTCTACCAGTTCTTGTGCTGTGGGGGATTTGTTAATGAAATCTTTCCCGAAACCAATGTCTTCAAGAGTTTTACCTAACCTGTTTTGTAGCAGGTTTAGTGTGTCTGTTTTAATATTTAGGTCCCTAATCCATTTTGATTTTATTTTAGTACACAGTGAAAGAGCTAGGTCTAGCTTTAGTCTTTGGCAGGTTAAAGTCCAGTTTTTCCAGCACCATTTGTTAAAGAAGCTATCCTTCCTCCACTGAGGGTGTTTGGCTCCTTTGTCAAAAATGAGATAGCTTAGTGTGTCTGGAGTTGTTTCTGGATCTTGTAATCTACTCCACTGGTCCTTGGGTCTGTTGCTTTGCCAGTACCATGCAGTTTTTATCACAGTGGCTTTGTAGTACAGTTTCAAGTTGGGGATCGTAATACCCCCCCCCATCATATCCTTATTGCTTAGAATTGCTTTTGCTATTCTAGGATGTATACCTGTATTTACCAACACCCCCACTTCTACATACACACAAAATTTCACTTATTTCTTTTTTGTATAAAATCAAATAATTACTCTTCTCACTTCTAAAAGGGGATTACTCCCCATTGATCATCTATGAGGTGAGAAATGATTAAAATTCTTGAAAAGAAAACACTCTAAAATATAAAGCAAATATTCTGTTCTATCCTCTTTCTTTGCATTTAGAAGAACATTCACCCAAAGATGTTTACATGAAGCAACTTGTGAGTATATTACCTAACCTGGAAAAAGGGTTTTTGCCGGTGTTGTTGAGATAGAGAGATTCTCTGAATTATCTGTCAATCTTCCATGAAATCACAAGAGTCTTTCTAAGAGAGAGAAAGATGAGCTGGAATCCACGAGGGGTATAATGTTACTGTGCACCAGCCTTGAAAATAAAGGAAGGGGCCATGAGCCAAGGGATAGAAGCCACCCGTGGGAGCTGAAAAGGACAACTTCATTCTCTTCCACCTGACCAACCATGCCTGGCCCTGCATAATTTGGTTTTAGCCTAGTGAGATGCTTTTCAGACTTCTAATCTGCAGAGCTATAACATAAAAGAGTTGCCTACTTTAAGACATTAAGTTTGTATTAATTTGTTGGAGCCCGATTGGGTAACAAATAACAAATAATATCTTACCTGGATTTCTTCAGCTACTTCAATAGTTTTCTATCACGGTTTGGACAGAGTTAGGTCCCTCATCATGGACTCATTTTTCCAGTTAAGGAAGGAAGGATAATGGATTTCCACAACCATCTCTGGGAGATCAGGGCAGCGCTGAGCTAGAACTCCGGCATCCAGCCTAAGCCCCCTTCATCTGTAATCTATAAACACACTGCTTGATCTGCACTAGCTTCTTGAGAGCAAAGAGTGAAATGTTTTCCTCTCACACGTCAGAGAAATCACTACACTGTCTGAAGTTTCTGGTTAGAAGGCTGAAAGAAGCTGAAAAAATTTTTTTGGATCTCTCTTTTTCTTATTCTTAAAATTTCCTGTACACCAAAGTACAAAGATTGCTGAAAATCAGTGACTCCAGGGAATTCTCCTGGAAAAACAAAAACCATTCCAATAAACTACTTTCTTTCCTTAATGCATGAATAATAAATAAATAATCACAAAAATATATGTATTGATTTATGTAGGGTTTTATATGTGAGTGCCTGCTGTACCTCACTGGAAACATATGGACGGAAATATAGTTCCAGTGTCGCTAGTCTGTTTATCCAAGAGAAAATAGAAATATGCAGTTTTATGTGAAAAAGTCTCAACTTTTGAATACTGACAAAGGATGGAAACAATTCTTTCATACTTATTAAAGATCAGACACAATATTTCTGTGAGCCACAAAGGCTCATGGCCACCTGTCTGGGCGCCGTCCCCACAAACTCTCCAGGAGCCACCTCTGGCTTTGTGGAGCTCCATGGCTGGCTGTGACCTGTCCCATTCCAAAGTCTTTCTGTCCTTCAGGATTTTTGGTACCAACAGGCTGGAGTCCAGCCCAGTGCTGAGCTCCATGGGTGTCAGCCTCTGCCTGAGGATGGCGTTACACTCTTTCTGGTGGTAATAACCACAGATTTCTTTCAGTTGTATTCAATTTTGCAGCATGTCATGGTTTGGTTAACTCTCTAGTTCTGTATTAAGAGATGTTAGTCACTGAGATCAGAACTGCAGACCTTAATTGCTCTGAGTTTGTGGTCAGGAAATGGGATTGTTGTGAAACACACTTGTTCACAGTAACCATCCTTTGGTCTGTGCTGCATGGAGATTTATAAATTAAATAAATCCAAGAGTACACAGCCTGCTCTGGAGGACTCTTAATCTGGGTAGACTTACTAGTAGGTCACTTGGTGTGAGTCCTAAAAGGAGGCAATGTGATTAATTTTTTTTCCAAGATGTTGGTGGACAAATGTGCTGTAGGCGGAGGGGACCCCTTTGCTTTCAGTATCATAGATAAAGCCTGGCTAGGAAGAATGAATATAATATGAGGAAGTGATAAGAACAGATAAGATAAATTGAAACAGATAAGGCAAGATAAGATATCAGGCAGAATGTGGAAAAGAAAACATGCAAGAAAGAGATAAGATGATTGCCAGAATGAGGGTGACAAATCATGCCGATCTTGGTTTTGAACCAATTCTGCTCAGACCCTTGTTCATTTCCCCTGAACAAGTCTTGGGCTTATTATCAGTAGAATCCTACAGGGTTGGGGAGATAGATCTGTGCTCCCATTAGATACTCCCAAATCATTCCTCAGGGCACAGCATAGTCCCTCTGTCTGGTGCAGACACTGGGAGACTGGTTGGGGATGACTTTTATGTTCAGAACAATATATACAGTAATAAAGGTCAGACCCACCAGAGGCAACTAGAACTCACCTTTCTACATGACCCACTCTGTCCATAACAATCAAAGATTCAAAGCTGATTATCTTGAAATCCTTGAAGATCTTCATTTTTGCTATCCTCCAAGTGGAAAATGAATATTGTTTGATTTCACACTTTCCACTGCATTTTTTTCTCTTCAGAGCCCTAACGCATTGTTTTCCTTGGAGTATTGTTACCCACAAAGACTCTCCACTAGATTTACAATTTATCTTCCTAGTGTTACATTAACTCTATCCACTACCTTGCTGAACTGTTTGGACCACCTTATTTAATCCCGCCCCTCAGCTCTCTGCTTTCCTAATTCATGCTGCTTTCACTAACCTGTATCCTGTAACAAGGCAGGCATTTTAGTGTTTTACTTACTACTCTATATCAACATAACAGTGATGTTTGGAACAGAGTAGACTGTCATGCACATTGGTGTTTATACCACATGACATTTATTGAGTTCCTATTACAATCTCTACCCACACCAAGCTAACAACCTATGTGCCACTTGAATATCAGCTGCAACCCATGGCCATAGGGGCATTTTATCTATCTCTCTATCCTCAGACACATGATGATGTATAGTATGCAGGAGATGAGAAATATGTGCTTGCTGAGTGAGTAAATCTACTCAAGGTGACCTAGCATCCAGTCACATGCGATTCTCAATAATGGTGAGAGATCCCTCACTTTCTGAGATGTTTTAACCATTTTCTGCACCAGGCAATTTCACATGCCATCACTAATATCATTCACTCTTCTATGGTGATACACTGCAATCCTGAAAAAGTGGGACCTGGAGTTACAGATGTGATGACCAGAGCTAGTATCTTAATTACAGCTCTTGTAAGCTTAACTTCTCTGGATCTTAGTTTCTTCATCTTTAAGGAGAAGTGAGCATCAGATTGCTTTTCAGTGGTTTATTCTACAGATGAAATAAGGCGATGATGCCTGGGTGTATCAAATACATAACAGATTTTAATCAGTAATGATATTTTTTGGAAAGCACATCTATTTACAGTCTTCTTGCACAATTCAGCTTGCCTTGCAGTATCAATGGTTATGAATCCACTTTGTTGTTGGTTGTATTCCTTCAGTAGGACATGTTTAGTGATGGGGTTAGAGTGAAATGGGGAGGCTGCGTCTGTGAGTGGTCAGACCTGAAGTCTGCTAGCAGGTAAATGTGCAATTAGAAAGGATCAATTCGCTCCTTTGCCCTCTGTTCTTCCTTTGATCTGAGCATGACAATTACTTGAAGCATAGAGTTGATGAGAGCATTCAGCAAGATTGCATTTGGACAGAATCTAGAAGCAGTTGGGTAGTTAATACCTAGTGACACCTGCCTGTTGGATGTGTAAAATTTCTTGCCAGAAGATGGGGCCCCCATTGAAACCAGTGGCCTTCTCTCTACTGCTTCAGTGATTCTGAATCTTTTACTATGTGCCATTTTTCTATTTCATGCAATTTCACTGCAATAGAAAATCTCTATGGAAATATCACCTAGCCTCTTGTGGATGATTGGTTTACACCCAAATCACAAAATCTGATTATAAGTTTGTAAATGTCTTTGCTTGCAAAGAGAGAGTCCCATATTATTAATGGTCATAAAATTAAATTACCTAGTGCATTTCTATTCTGGAAGAAAAGCTGATCCGTGTTCGCTAGTCAGCCTGCATAACGTAAATGTATAAACAAAATGGGGGCGCCCACCATGCTATTTATTCAGCTCCAAAACATTTTCCACACACCATATGGCAGGATTTTTTCTCCTTCTCAAGCTTTTTTCACAGATGTAATTATAATTCTTTTCACCTTCCCCATAGAGATCATCTTAAGTACTATAAAGATTGTGCGAAACTCCAGACTTTGCACACTTTGTTGTCATGGCGGTCGGTCTCTTCCTCTGTTGACAAGGTCAGCCACTAGGCAATGGAGAGTTGCTCTTCAGAGCATCTTGTCATTGGTTTTTCCTGAGGGGCAATAATTGTGCTCAAAGATTCAGGGCTTTCTCAGTGGTTTCCTCATCTGTATCACCATAACTCCAGAAGAAATGCAGTTCTGTGGGATCAATGAACATACTCTGGAGTCCCTGACACCACGTCAGGGACTGGTACCAATCTGTGACCCTTTAGGGACCAGGCTGCACAGCAGGAGGGGAGCAGCAGTCAAGGGACTGAAGCTCTGTGTGGATTGACAGCCACTGGCCACTTGCTTTGCCATCTGCACTTCATTTCCTGTCAGTCAGCTCAGGCGTTGGATTTTCATAAGAGTGGAAGCTCTATTGTGAGCTGTGCATGTACAGGATATATGCTTCTAAAGAGAATATAACATAATAGTAGTAGAAATAAAAAAGTGTAACATGTAATAAGAGTAATATAATACTCAATAATGTAATATGCTTGAGTCTTCCACAAAAAACGTATCTCCCTTTTCTGGCCCATGGAAAAGTGTCTTCCATGAAACTGATCCGTTTTGCCAACATGGTTGGGAACTGCCGAGTGTACTTTCAGCATAAAATGTGCTCCTCCCTTTTGCCTTTTAAGAATGATCACTGGAATGTTCTCCGATTTCACTGAGATACAGACCTTACCAATACTCCCTCACCACATTCTCATAGCAGGAAGGACCTTCACATACAACTGTCTTAGGTCACATGGTACCAAGCAATGAACTGAACACAAAGAGGTGTTTGCTATGTAATTATTGTCTTAGTTCATTTAGGCTGCAGTATCAAAAGGTCACAAACTGGGTTATTCCAAAGCAGCAAAAACTTCTCCCAGTTCTAAGTCTGAGAGCGAGGCAGCAGAATCTGCAGAAGCCAGGGGCAGATGGATCTCTGCTTCACCCATGATGCCTTTCACCCATAGTACCTCATGACTTTCTTGCCTTGGGAAGCTCCACATTTTAAAGTCATCACGTTGATGATTATGTTTCTGGATCTTAGTTTTAAGAGGACATCAGTTTTGAGATGGCAACATGTGTTGATTTGAATTTTTCTGCTTCGTAGGAGTATCAACAAAGATTGACTTGGGTCAGCTCAGAAAATGTATGTCAATATGGGCAGGCACTTCTGAGAAGAAGGAAACGTCCTTCTCTAATCTGTCACTTACTCTATGTCGGGCTCTGTATAGGGTAGTTTGTGTGTACCATCTCATTTGTGTCTATAGTAACCCTGAGAAGTGAATATTACCATTCTAGTTTTTCCCAGAAGGAAACTGAGGCCTAGAGTGCTAAAGTGCTGTGGACAGGGCCATAGACGGTGGCTTTATCATAATGTTATAATGCTAACAACAGTCACCGGGACTAGTACTGTCCTACAAGACAAACTAGTGATCTATAAAAGTAGGATTTCTGCCATTGTGACAAAGCACCTGAATGAATCCACTTTAAGAAGGAAAGATTTATTTTGGCTCTTAGTTTTAGGGGTTTCTGTCCATAGCTCTGTTACTTTTGAGGTTGGAGCAGGGAAGAATTGTCTTGACAAGAGCTATGTGGCAGAGACTGCTTGTAGGAAGCCAAGAAGAGTGGAGAAGAGACCGGGGTCCCACATCCCCTTATTGACCTTGCACTAGGCCGCACCTACTAAAGGTTCTGCCATCACCACCCCTGACACCCCCATCATGGTGTCTTAGGCCGGTAGCCAACCTTTTAACATATGAGTCTTTGGGAGGACATACCAGATCCAAAACATAACATGAACCCCTTTGCAAACAAGGAGCTTGGATTCAGGAAGTATAAATAACCTATGTTCAAGTTCACATAGCTAGCTAATGTCCTCTTACTCCGTTCTTACCTAGTTCACCACACAAAACACACACATGTCACATACCCCTGAGTTTTACAACATGGCAATCTGAACTCCATTTATATCCTTGTTTCTATTGGGTGATGTCATCCCAACTCCAAACATGTGAGTTACAAAGGCGCTTTTGGCAACCTAACCTGTTTATGTGTTGAAGACTGTCTGTATCTTCATATTGATCGAGTGCGTCTGACAAGAACAAGAATCAACTTGTGATTTACCAGATGGCAATTCAGTCCTCCAGCTGGATCGGGAATCCCAAAGGACCCATCCCTTCCTGCACGATTCTAGTCTTACCACTCCTGTGCTGCAGCTTTACCGATAGTCACAGATCTTAGTGGCCTTCAGGCTGGGGCCACTTGTTCCAGCAGAAGGAGCGGGTCACCTAGGTCAGGAAGATCCCAGAGGTGACATTGTCTTTAGACATTAGAATCATCATGTTGGTATGAATCCTCCCATATTTCATAATCTCAGACCATTGGTCCTAACAAGCGGAAGAAGTTGATCTTATAGAAGTCGTCTGAGAAAGGGCTGTGCTCAGGATGGAGGACAGTGGCTTTCAGATACTTTGGGCACATTTTTCACAAATACATACAAACACACTGTGACTCAGGACACACATAAACTTAGGTGCATATGTTCATATGATTGGGATACACATTATATTTAAAATATGGTACAAATTATCAATGGTGATTGTGATCATAATGTATATATAAACTGTATCAATAAAATCAATTAAAAACAAAATCTATTTACACCTGCAATGAAAGTTCACCAAATACTTAATCCTATTTGTGATTTACACTTATCTTTCTGTCCTAATCCATTCTAATCTATTCAATTCCATTCCTTCTATATTAGAAATGTTAGCTACAGCCAAACAAATGATTTCCACTCCCTGTCCTTTGAAAAATGCTGCTGTAGTGCAGGTTCTAGTTGCAACTTATTAGACTTAGTCTCAGCCTCAGTTTCCTCATCTGGGATGTGAATATAATACTGCTGGTTGTGTCTTATGATTGGTGTGAGAATTAAACAAAACAATGCTTGTCTACAATCTTTAACAACTGATAAAAGTCATGAATTACTAGGTGGTTCTCACCTTTCTTTGTCAAGATAAAAGTGAGGGCTGCTGAAGAGGGGCGAGTTCACAAGAGGTCACTCCAGTAATGACAGGGTTGGTCCCAGCATTCTAACTCTGACACATTCCATTACTGTAGCCACCTCTGGAAGCATCCAGCTCTTAGAAGCTGCATTACCTGTTCAAGGGGATGAGTGACCAGCATCTCTGCTTCTCTGCCTTTATGTGCTGGGGCTTACTCCTCAGCAGCTCCCCGCTGCGACCTCTGAAAAAGTCCCAGAGAGACATGTGCTTTCCCACCTGCTGAGTAGAACAGCTAGCAAATGGCTCTGCTGGTCAGAGGAGGAGGCCATGGGGATGTTCAAATGGGAGAAGAACTGCCCAAAGGGCTCATTTAGTCATTCTCAATTCTCAGGGGGATCATCACTGGGTACAAAAGACAGCAGAGCATGCCCAATTTTGGAGTCTGGTCTAGAGCACTGAGGAGCATAAGCCTGGTGTCTCGTGGGGAAGCTGACAGCCATGAGCAGTGTGTTGTCATCACCTTTGCACAGGTGGAGGAAGGGGAACCAGACCTGGCTCTTCTTGTCTGTGAGTCCTTATGACTATCTAGTGGTTTCCTACCTCTGGGCCTTTGCTCAGGAAGCTCTTGTCAAGAACACCAGCCCTTTGAACAGAATCCCAAATCTTGACCCTGCTGAGGGGCTGGGAGTCAAGGCTTTTTCCTCATGCCTGCCCCCACACCTCAGCTAAAAGGTGCACTGTGTACTCGGGGGGATATTTGTTATTTCCTAGCTGCATTATAGGTAAGCATATAGAATCATTTTCTGCTACTAGTGAATAAGCACTCCAAGAGGCAGAATTTATCTATGGTTTTTTCTTCTTGGGTATCTTGCAGATTTCATTCATATAAGACACTTAAAATGTATAGTGGGTAAATGAACCAATGAAAAATAGACCAATATATGGGTCAGTGGAGGATGTAAGATTGTTTCATACCACTGGGATAAATTGTTGAGAATGTATTAACAAGTGTGTGTTTACCATATTTACCTTCCAAGCCAGGGGTTATCATGATGGGATGCACATGGGATCACTTGGTGAGTGTATATAAAATACTGCAGCCTTCCTAACAGAGATTCTGTTTAAATTGATAAAGGCAAAGATCTGGGGCATCCACATGGTTAGCATTTTTTCTTGGTATTTCTAATGTGCAGTCATGGTTCAGAGCCACTGCTGTCAGCTTTTTGATTAAAAGGAAAATGAAACATGGAAGTACCTGGTACATTAGCTGATACTGGCACGTGGTCTATCGGTGTAGCTGGTAATGCTCTATAAATGCACATCAGCGTCTTTTCTCTTTCCCTCCCCCTGGGAGTCAAAACTATATTATCTCTCCTTCCACTGCACACAGAGCTGAGCCCAAGGGATGAGTTAAAAAGAGAGGAGTTGATGTTTCAGCAGGGAATGTGATCTACTGTCCAATGAGCCAGCCCAAAGGATAAGCTCTCCACCCTCAGGACTGGGGTGAAATTATTGCCCACTGTAGCATTCAGGGGGCTCGTAAGGCAGCTTAGAATTGAGTTGCTCTTCAGTAATTGAGCCCAAGTTGGTGATGTGGTGAAAAATGCTAGCAGAAAAAAACAAAAAAAACAAAAAAACAGGTTCATCAGAGACAGGGAGACAGGAGAGTTACATATCAGATCTGGAGCCGAGTATGTTAAATGCATGCTCTCTTTTGGACTCTAGGAGGTGTGGTGGTTCTTATTTCACACATAATGGGACACAGTTCAGGGAAGGTAGACAAACTGCTCGAGGTGATATAGACAGTAGGCAGTGGAGCTGAGGTGCTGTCTGCTGGAGAAAGTGGGGGAGTGCAGTGTGCAGTCTGGCTGAGTAGATAGAGAAGGAGGAAGAGGCTGACAGAGCACTGAGGCATGTCTGGGCTGGACTGCAGACATCCATGTACCTCCACACTTGGAGCTTTCCCTTGGGGGTCAGAGCGAGTTATGCATTTTTGAGTGACATGATGAATGTGGCTAAAGTACAGAGAACCAAGAGTTAGCAGGGTTGACAGGAGCCTTGGGGTAAGTTGGTTTAATCTATAACTGACCTAATGAGAAAATTGATTTTGCCATTCCTAAATTATTCTTGCTGGGGATCAAATTCAACAGTTCTACCTTTTATAGGAGTGAAATTTGTAAGCATCGGGGCAAACAAGTTTAGCAATCTCATTTTAGACTTTATTCTCTCTAGGGACCCTAGAAAAACACGATTGCTTTTACTCAACACCTACTACACACCTGACCCAATGTTGGTGCTGCAAGCTGCAGAGTGAAAGCTAAAGAAGTCCTTTGTGCCCATCTTCCCAGGCCTGTGGTGATGCCCTCGGAGGCTGTGCCAGCATTGATTCATCAGACACTCTCTATTCTCTCCCAGCCATCTTTGCACTGAGCTGAAAATGTACAGAATTACCTTAACATTCCCAGCTGGGTCTTATTTTCCAAGCCGCTTTCATCTGTTCTCTTGCTTTCCTTTGAACTACATCCAACTTATCACTTTTTTCTTTTCTTTCTGGAAACATGATGCTCAGAATTGAACATAGCCATCCAATTAAGTCTTAAACACAGCCAACTAGGGCATAGTAATTGTCTAGCTTGTTGTACATGGTGAAATCTTATTAATAGGCAGATGGAGAGGAGGGTGCATGTACATAAGGGCCCCTTGAATTTTTAAAAAAGTGACACATGCAAAGGTGGGCAGCAGAAACTAATCAGTCCCCAAAGCTGCCTTGAAAGCATGCTTATTTAATTTTAGGGAGCATATTTCACTTGGGAAAGTTGGTATTCATTTATTTTATTACCTTGACATTTTCATACTCCTGATAACATTTTTTTTATAAGTTAAGCTTTTTCCTTAGGTACTGTGTAAAGCTGTACTTCAGATGAAAGCTATTATCTGATTTGTAGCTTAGTGCTTAAAAGTTGTCAAGCTGCTGAATGTAGACATTACTTTCATAATTGTGTACAGTGGATTCAGAGAGCAAGAGAAACAGACAGACAGAGAGAGAGAGAGACAGAGAGACAGGTAGACAGAGATAATTTCATGTTCTGTCTGTAATTACAAGTAGACTATTTCAAAGGAACTGGGGACAAAGAGGGGAAAGACTGAGAAAGAAGAGGTGTTTGGCTGAGTAACTGAAATATCATCTAGATGTCCAGCTGGAAGGGCAGAGAACCCTAGAGGGAACAAACATGAAAAGCCAAAGCTGGAAAGACACTGGCATGTTCCAAGAAATGTGGCCTTATCAGTGATGCAGAAGGTACAGAGAAGAAGAGATGAGACAATCTGCCCTTTGCATAAGAAGACAATTATTATTTAAATATTTTTTACATTGTGGTTTAGCAAGGGTAAGATAAAATGCACCAGTTTAATCATTTCAAGTGTACAGTCTAGTAGCATGAAGTACATTCATTTTGTCTTGGGATAAACAAAATCATCCATCTACGAAAACATTTTTCATCTACCCAAATTGGAATTTTTTACCCACTTAACAATAATTCCCCAACCACTCTCCCCTTGGTCCTTGTAAATCACCATTTTTAGAGAAAGCAGTTATTTTTGCATGGGTAGAAGAAGAGAAACATCTCTGTGTCAGGATCAACTAGTCACATTTCTATAAAACATCTCCTGACCACTCATCTTTTTCATTTCCCTATAGTCAGAATTCACTCTTGTCTTCTCTGGTGGATGCTATTCTATAGTCCTCTTTTGCCTGTTCAAGTAGATAGTGATGTTTCTGAGAACAGAAATACTCCAACTTTCCCCTCTAGGCTCCAAGTCCCTGTAATACAGGGTAACAACAGCTAACCTTGAGTAAGTATTTGCTGTCTACCAGGCACTGTGATAAAATACCTCGAAGATCCTCTGAGTGAATTGCTAAACACAGAGGATGGCCTCACCAGCACAACCGTTTCAATAATTTGCTCAAGGTCAAATGTAGAGACCATCTTCTCATACCAAAGGAAAGATATGGTATTTACACAGCAGGAGTACATAAAATTTACAGTAAAATTAGTTATTTAAAAACAGTGTAGAAACCAGGATTTCAAAGAAGTCAATCAATTTACCAAATATGGGGGTTCTCTTCAGCACCTTCCTCTACAGGAAATGCAACTTTCATACACAGGGGTCATGGGTGGCAGACATCGGTTTCCTTTCTAGAGCCCTGTTTTCCAGAACATGATCCCACAGAGGAGTAGCAGGTATTTCTTTAAAATGAAGAAAACATGGGTGGAGTTTTTCTCTGTGAAGGAGTAGTTTTCCTCTGTGAAGAAATTAGGTTACACTGAGTCACATACAAAGATAATCCTACTTTGAAGAGTTGTTACGTCATGGACTGCTTTCCCATTTCACAAACTTATTTTCCTTCTCATTTTATGTCAGTGTTTGGGGTCCAATATACTATAGGAAAACTTTGGCAAATGCTCAGGGTGACATTCAACATGTTCAACAATCACTATAGTCTGGCTACTGGCCAATCAGAATGAAAAGCAGACCTCTCAGAAGTGAGCCAGTAACTGCTGCAGACTAGTGGGCGTGCCCTGACATCAACTACTTCCAGTATGAAATCAGGGATCATCTGAATCAGTCTGTACCTTCGGAGGAAGATTAACAATGTGGAATGTGGAGTAACTGGGCCACCAGACTGTCCAAGAGAAAGGAAGAACTTCACGTCTGGAAATGTTTCTCCTAGAATTCATGCTTGAATTGGTAATGAGCTTCCGATTGTCCCTATAATCTGCTGTCCAACCCACAAGTCAGTAAGGGTGGAGGTGGTCAAGTGGCAGGAGCCCTGGATAAGGAGCTAGAGTGCCTGGACTCTATCTGAGACACTTGGTCTCTGGAGGCCAGTTTCCAATCCCTGACAGGCTCCATTGTCTGTCTTTGTGGTACAGGGAGCAGAGCAGGTCATCAACGTTCTCCTTCTATAGTATCTTGCAACTCCATCTTCGGGAGTGTTCTTCAATTGAACTGATTTTTATTTTATGTAGCTTTCCTTCCTCAACCCCTCAAGTATATACATGTTTCTTTCTTAGCTGTCAGACTACAAGGCTACAAAGAAAAAGTCCTTTTAGTTTCAGATCCCTTGTCTGTCTGATTCTCTTCCATGCTTGATGCGTAGCCAAGAGTGAAGTAGGGGACTGTATCTTTAATATTTATTAAAGAGCTCCAAATCTCTGTAATCTTCTATTTTTGCTCCTGCTAAATATTCTAAACTCCTTTTCTATTTAAACATGTTTGACTGGCCTAATCATGGTCTGACATGCATTCCCAGCTCTCTGTATCTTCTGCAATGAGACCAGGGAGCCAGGAGGAGGCTTATGAGGATTGCTTAGCGCTCATGTCAGTTCCATTTCCACTTAGTGCAAGTTGAAGGAGTCTAACTTGGAAAATCCACCACTTTGATTGATGCTTAGGAAATTACCGCAGAGAAACCAGAGCTATTTGCTGGAAGATATTTGTTGCTATTTTGTTTATAAATATGCAACATCAGAAATATACTCTCTGTACAGAATAAAATACATCTAAGTGGATTACACTAGAATGATAATTCTATGCAGGCATTTACATTTTAGTTCTGAATATGACAGAGAACTTTGGAGAAACTTTCTAACTATGTAAACCTTGTGACTTCCTACACACAGGGCTGAGTTTGGACAAAGAAATTAGCTGATTTATTAGGACAGTGAGATTGTGAGTGAAATTTTTCTCAGCCAGGTGATAATGTATTAATTGCAGTGCTGTTTACCTAAGACATTGTCATATATGTGGTGGAATAAGCACTGACCTCACAATCGAATTAAAAATTTTCTTACATTTGTATAAAGTATTTGGAATAAATAAACTGACAAAGGCTGGTGTGTAGAACACAAGATTTTTCCTTCAACTGCAACTACACTGAGTAAAATTAAATAGAACTATTCTGTTATTCTGTGGTAGAATAAGAGTGTGACCTTTGCTAAGCTTGCTGACCCCTGTTTGAAGTCATCCATTTCCAGACTTAGCGGGAAGCACCACGGCACTATGGTTCTATATTTGAGTTCCAGCTCTCTTGTGTCCAAATTCTAGGGACTTGGGGCCAGTGATCCTTCTTAGCGTCGGTTTCTTCATCTCTTGGCACTTTTCCTGGTTATTTCATGACATTCCTCTTCTAACTAGGTTCAGAATGAACTGAAAAAGACACACTCATCTTGCTGAATCATCTTGCTGAATTATCACCTTTAGTTCTGTCAAACCTTTTGGAAGATATTATCAAGAATGCAAAGTACTGGTGGGTTTCCTGATTCAGATTTTCCCTCCCAGCCACACATACTGCTGGGGAATGATTAGAGACTGCTGTTTTGGAAAAGAACACACTTCTCTGTCCTCAGAGAAGAGAGGTCAGGATGTAGCCCACACTCCGTTCCCGTTCCCAAATTCACAGAGATGGGTCTCGTTCATCCATCAGGCTCCCTAAGTAAGACTCTTGTCTGGGCTGTCTTCATGAATGAGTTTGACCAGTCTGGCCACATGAAGAGAAGTAACGTTGGACTGGCTCAAGAGTGTGGACTGGGTAAGAGTCCTGGTCCCATCATTTTGGTTGCATGGCCTTGGGGAATTTATACAATCTCTATGTATCTTGGTTTCCCCATCTATAAAGTGGGAATAGTAGCTGTAATTACTTATAAACTCTTTATAAGGGTTAAACATGCTAATATTTGTAGTGCACTTAGAGCAGTCCCTGGTACATAGTAAAAATGTTTGCTAAATATAAATAAGTAATGAAGACATAGGCATTAATTATAAGGCCTCCCCCTCCATTAGTTCAGTGCATGCAGGGCACAATGATGACACAATGGACCAGCTCTATTAGTGAATGTTTCAGAGAGATTTCTCATCCCTTGAAACCTTCCATCTTTTTACTTTTTAGTTGGAAAAATGACTCTATAACTGGCAATAGAAATGATTCTTAGTTTAAACTGCCTCCATTAGTGTGTACAGAATTTTAGACTTCAGATCCACAGCCTTCCACTCTCTCACACTACCCTAAATTTCTTGGTTAAATTCCCAGCAAGATGAGGATTATTTATAATTTGGCCCTAACTGCAGCCCAGCAGGAGAACATGTTAATGAGTTCATTAATTAATTAGCTTGCATTTGCATAGTACTTTAGCATTTGCAAAGCCCTTTCAGATTCATTATTTCACTTTATGATCACAACACCCCAGTGAGGAACAAGGCAAGGGTTATCCAGATTTCAGACAAGGAGACTGAGGTTCAGTGATACTCACTAGTTTGCCCCAGACAACTAGCTTGGTGACAGAATTGGGATCAGATCCTCATAACCCATTCATTTTAGATGAGGACTGTGAAGTCTTACAAGTTCTTCTTTAAATCCTAGCTGTGATCTATATTTCCTATATGGTCTTCGCCGAGTTATTTCTGGGTTTATGATCAATAGTTTTCTAATCTTTGAAACAAAGATAAAAGTAGATTCAACCCCATTGTGATTGATACAAATATGAATCAGGATAATATATGATAAGTACATATTGCAACAGCTGGGTAAGTCTTGGGTAATGCTGTTAATATTATAAAGAATGACAATGAGCTGCTACTGAGATTGGTGTGGACTATGGAAGGCACAAAGTACCCTGAGGTTAGAACGCTTAAAATTGACTCCCTGTTATGCAATGGGAGAGATGGACGGTGTTGAGACAGAGCATCTGAACCTTGATCACTGAATATAATATTTTGGGAGGTTGTAGAAAGATGAAAGAAAATTCTTAAGCACAAATCTGGACCAAAGTGAGCATAAGGAAGGTGAATGCATTTGCTACTTTTAAGGAAAGAATAACAAGGAGTTATCCTTTAACAGGGGAGTGGCTAACAGTGAACATGGTAGTAGATGTATATATTTAATGTATCATAAGCTCTCACTGGGCTGTGGTGATGGTTAAGATGTGAAGACAGTGACAGTGTAGGGTACCTGTTGATTAAGATGGTGCACATATATGGGCACAATTATCTCATAAAGCACACAGTGGTTGGATGATGATGAACTGTAGGTATCCACTGGTTGAGATGGTGGTGGGAGGGTTGCGGTAGGTTAGATGGGTTCTGATGGCAAGATCAGCTACCAGTGACGAAAACTAAACTGTTATGAGTTTGGAATCCATGACAGGAGGCTTGTATTTTTAGGACATATCATGTAAATAATACTTGTCTACTCTTTCCAAGAAGAGAAAGTAATTTTACCCTTGCTGTGTTTCAGAAAGATTCAGAAAGAATGGTGAGTACATCAGGGTAGCTTAAAGATGAATCGATACATTAGAACAACATTGTGGTTATCTTGAAATGTCCTCTAAGTAGAATGTGTTTTCTTTTTCTTGTTTTTAATGTTTACACTGCCTTTTCCAAGGGGTTTCTTTGATTTCTAAGCCTTCAAGGTAAAGAGTGGAAGTGTAACTTGAACATACAGAATGTCTTCCCAACACCAAAGGGCTTAGATGCATAAATTTATGGAAACAGAAGCTTGTGTGAGAGTTCAGAGACTTCCTCTAATTCCCAGTTCTCATGGAACAAACTCAGGTAAGATTTATCTTTACTCATTTCTCCCTGGGCATCTGGCTCTTCACAGATCTAACTTGAGACTTTAGCATGTCTTGTACGTTATTTGGTTACTCGAGGGAAAATCAGACTGTGAGATACATGAAGAGCGTCAGAGCTCATATATCTCAATTCCTCCCATTCTATAAAAAAGGACATGATCAAATAAATTTGGGGAATGCTACTATGATGGTTAATTTTCGTGTGTTAGTGTGACGGGGCTAAGAGATGCACAGATCACAGGTAAAATATTACTTCTGAGTGTGTATTAGAGATTTTTTCAGCAGAACATATTAGTGTTTGAAATGGTAGACTGAGGAAAGAAGGTAGCCGTCACCCATGTGGACGAACATCTAATCTGCCGAGGGTTCGAGTCACACAAAATGGCTGACAGAGTAAATTCTCTCTGAGATGAAACATTCAACTTTTGCCGTAAGACACTGAAGCTCTTAGTCACTGGTCTCCTTGGTTATCGAATCTTTGGATTCACACTTTAATACACCTTGGTTTTCCTAGCTCTTCAGCCTGCAAACAGAAGACTGTAGGATTTCTCACCCTCCAGAATCATGATAGTCACGCCCTATAATAAATCTTGATTTTTCTCTCAACACTCATGCATGAGTGGACATACATCTTTATATTTTGGACAGTCACAATTTACAATGGTTATATATATATATATGATATATCGTTTGTTTAAAAGGCAGATTACCTTTTACATCTTACTCTGGTGCATTCTCATCAATCTAGTCTTCTTATAATCAGTAATGGTTGTGTGTTTGCTAGAGCGGTGGAAGTAGTTACTCTTAGAACTCAACTGCAGTCCGTGGTGAAGTCTGGATGTTCCTGTTTCTATAATATTATTCCAAGATTTGAGTCTGGTGGACCTGGTCACTGTTACAAAATGAATTTAGCAAAGTGTGGACACATACAAGAACAGAGCTCTCTCACTTGTGACCATCTGAGTTTCTGGAGAGTTACTTTTGTAACCAGTGTGCAATGGGACCCTCCCGTGATAAAATCTCTCAGGGAGTAACAGTTTTATTTCTTTCCCATCTATTTCTGTATCTGTATCTTGTATTTGTAGAAAATTCCTTGCCTATATTTTGACCAAACAGATTATTCATTTATAAAATGAAATCTTGGTCTGATGGTTTATCAAAGTGAAGTGTTGGTTAATTGTTTTTAATAAAATCCAGTGAAGGGAGCTAAAAGCGTTTTATTTTGCAAATGCAAAGGCATAGCAAGAAGTCTCCTACCTTTTTCTCTAATTCTAAGTGTGGTAGAAAAAAAACACATACAACATTGTTTTGGCAGACAAAGATACTAACTAAGCCCTGCTTTTTGTAGACATCTAAGAGGACTACATTTCCCAGTTTCCTTTATAATTAATTTAGAATCACTTAAATTGCTTTGGGCCAGTGGATTGAAGTGATTGTGCTCGATTTCCAGTCTTGATGCTGGTATTTCTCTTGCTTCTTCTTCTGGGTGAATATGAAAATTTTGTGTTGAAGATGGGGTCATTTGGAGGGAAAGTTCCTGCATCACTAATAAGGGACAACCCTAAGCTAGCTACCCACCTGTACAAACTGTGAGTAAAGCAGAAACAAACATTTACAACACAAAACCACTGAGATTCTAGTTTTGACCTTACTTCAGCCTTCTGTTCTTATTCTGACTGTACAATGAAGATGTACTTGAATTCAATTTACTTAGCTTTATTTAAACACTGTCTGTTGGAAAGAAGATTGATTCCTTAAGTTATAAGTATTTGTATAGTTGAAGAAAATCAGGAAAGTATTAATCGTGCCCAATTTATAGGTGAAGGAATTGTGGTTTAAAAATGGTGCAAAATAATTCACAGGATGCGTCACATGAATTCCAAACTCTGGTTTTCTGTCTTCAACTCACCATACTTCCTCTGCAACTGGCATGCACTGAGCAGATGGCAAGATGAGCCAGGATCTCTAAGATGGCACATTGCAAATTAGAATCTGAAGCTAGAGTAGATTTAATTATTCAAACTTTTGAGCCAATGGAATTTCTAAAATAAGAAAAAGAAATTTTCCTTACAATTATTTTTCTTTTTCTGCTATATGTTATTTATATCCTATAATTTTACTGGCTATCCAAAGATATTAAAATAAGTAATACGTTCTATCTTAAAGACTAACATAAAGTTTGCTTTTCTCTCTTCTAGAAATTGTAAAAATCTTAGAATATTTTAATTCTTTTTACTCATTGTACTGTTTTATATTATTTCACTGTATGTTCCAACTTTATAAGTATTAAAAGTCAGAAGTCATTATTTTCATTATTATGTACAGCCTGCATTTATGTTGATTTATCACATCTCTGTAGACATGTGTTTCAGTTGATATACTTTTCTTGCATTCTGAAATATATTCTTTATAAATTTTTTTCCTATAATAAAGATGTATTGATGATGAACTCCCTAAGTTTTGTTTGTTTGCTATGGTGTTTATTTTGCTTTCATTTGTTTTCCTTCTGACTACAGAAGTTAGGCTGATGTTATTTTCTTTCAGCCTTTGAAGGTATTTTATTTTCTTCTGGTCTCAATGACTTCTGTGGAGAAGTCAGCTATAATTCTTATTCTTGTTCCTTTGAAGATAATATGCTTTTTTTTTTCTCTTGTTGCTTTTAAGTTTTTCTATTTTACCTTAGATTTCTTGTGTCTATGCTGATGGAGTCTGCGGTGCTTCAGAAATACATGGCTTGATGTCATTCATCAGTTTTGCAAAGTTCTTGGTAATTAGTTCCTCAAAATATAATTTCTATTATTCTCTTTCTCCTTTTCTTCTAGTACTCCAACTGTCAGACCCTTTTACAATTTCTCATTGAATCTTACTTTTTTATATTTTCTATTCTTTTATCTCTTTGCACTTTGGGTTAGATATTTTATTTTGACTTATCTTTCAGTTTACTAATCCTTTTTTGTGCTCTCTGTAATCTGTTAGCCACCTATTGTGTTTGATTTCAACTACAGAATTTTCCATCCTAGAATTTCTACTTAATTCTCTTGGGGGTTTCTACCTCTCTACTTAAATTATCTATTTTGGCATCAAATTTCCTGAATATATTGAGGTTGTAGACAGAACTTGCATTTGCTCTGACAGTCAGAATAGGGCTGGAATTTTCAAGTTGAATCAGATTGAGCTGGTTTGAAGCTGGCTTTTAGTATTTTTAAACATTTCTTTTGTTCTTGCTTATCCATACTCTTGTCTTTCAAATTTTCCAAGAGTAATATCTTCTTCCTCTGCAGGTTCTGACTTCCAGTATTGGTTACTTCAGTCCTATGAGATTATTCGGTTCAGCTCTTGATCTGTAAATCACCTTTTTGTCACTGGGTTCAGGTCCCTCGAACATGCTGTTGACCCCAAAATGTCTCTAGGAGTGAAGCAGCGACAACATGAGGCTTGTTTCTCTAACTCATCTCCTGTCTGGAATATCAGCCTCTCAAGTCTGGCTAGCTCCTCAGAGTCTCCAGAATGATCGCTGTTTTCACAATTGATCTCACTGATATGACTTCTCGTTGTCTGTTGAAGGATTTTTGGTGTGCCACAAACTAGCCCACTGTAGTCAAAGAATTTCCTTCCTAAGTGTTTTCTGAAAAATTTTTTTAAAGATTTCTTTTCTTCACTTACTTTCTTTTACAGACTCTCTGGTTGCATTTAAATGCAAATGGGATTCTTTCTGCAGAATTGGGCAGTTAGGGCCTCAGAATAGAATTTCTGAGAATTGGTGTAATTAAGGGAATGTATTTGGGCCTTAAAACTCTAAGAACATATTATGGTTCTGAAAAATGTTTCAAATCTGGAAAAGGAAAATGTACCGGGTAATGGGAGAAAGAGAACTGTAAGCTCAGTGTTGGAGTCGTGTACTGGTTAACATCTACCGGATGTGTTTCCATTTTCTATTCAGAAACCATCCCTTAGTGAAGTGAAGCCAGAATTCCCCTTTAATCTGGTGAAAGAGATAGGACACGCATTAGGAAATATTGTGCTGGAGTATGAAGGGACAGGAGATGGTGTAATAGGTGAAGGGAAGTTTAGCCTCAATTATGATCTCCCATTTTTAAATTTTAAGCATAAATTTTAATTTAAGCATAAATACATGTTCAACCCACTTTCATATTAGCAGGGAATACTTAGCAAGTAAAGACAATCTACACAGCCTATGAGAACAATGGTTTTGGCTACTTTTTAAAAATTATATCTGGTGCTAACCTAGTGCATGACATCCGTGATAAGTGTTTGTAAATTATTTTTGAAAAGAGCAACAGTTGAAACTTAGGAGCATGTATTCTAAATCTTGAACTTGAAGCTCTTTACATCTTGTTTTACAAATGAGGAAACTGGTTCATGTTTTTTAGGTTATAATAGAGAGCAGATGGTATTTGCAAACAGAAGAGTCAGATTCTGAAGAAAAAGACTTATGATTTCAGCTTGGTTATGAAGTTACTGATGTCAAAATGAGTGCACATATACTATGTATAAATAAATATACAGAAACATAAGCACCATTCCATGCAAATAATTTTAACTAGGAGTCTATGTGAAGGGCACTAGGGAAAGACCAAAGGAAACGGAATAAATCATCTAGGAAAGAGAATGAGCTATGTCTCACAATGTGTCTGCTTGTTGTCTACTCGAAATGCAATGGCCAACTCATTCCCATTTTATTTGGCAGAGAGGGCACTTTGGCTGATTTAGGAAGACAAATTCTACATTTTCCTACTGGGTGGCTTGCCTTCCTCTGTTTTGATAAAAGTTCCTCTACCTTCAAGGGAGATTCATCTGCTATCAGTGTGAATCTATTGGCATTTGAATGCACAGAAACCTGGGCTTAAACGGGAAGATAATATTTAAGTCAAATGTCAAGTCTAATTTTTGAAATGGAAATCCCCCAATGCTATCTGAGGTAATTATCAAAATGCGGATCTGAACAAAGTCATTTTGTTTCAGCCAATGCCTTCTAAGTTCAGATCAGGAAGTAGAGTAAGGCTGACTTTTTCTTTTCCTTTATTAGATTCCCTATGAAAAAAAAATCCCTCATTTTTAATTTGTATCAAATGATACTTTGCTGACATGCTCTCTGCTGATATCGATGTACTACCCAGCTAATTTGGAGTCTAGTTGTTCCGTAACAATTTAGAACATAGTTAAAGAATTAGCTATTCAGCAAGCCTACATTAAAATTAATTTGATAAAGTATACATTAACATCCTTGACACTTCTCTGAGCATAGATTTTAATAGATCAGTGTATGGGGGGCATGACCAGTAAAATCAAAACAGCCTCAAAGAGATGGAAAGGGAAATTTGCCATCTCACCCTCCCACACACTGCAGGACTAAAGCCTTCAGTTATCAGCACAGTACATCAAATTTAAAAGTCTTTAAATATTAAATATCAGTGTGCACCATGGAATGTAATAAACCCACTTTTCAAATAATGTTTCATTCCCCGACATCAAAATGTGTGAGGAGTTTTCTTTTAAATATACTGTAGAAGTTAATTAAGTTCACTCAAGTTTACTGCATGGATTCAATAAGGCTACATTGGGATATTTACGATCCACCCAGAATGCAACTCAGGGAAACTTTTGATATGTTGATAAGTGATAAGGATGTCATTTGAGGTTTATTTTTTAATAATAATTTAATTGTCATTGTAAAATGCCTCATAGTTAGGACAGATTAAATTGCCACCAAAACCGTTACTGAAATTCATAACCTCTATAAATGTAAAGTGTTTGCCTCTGTGTCATAAATAACCGTACTTGTTCCAGGAAAATGAGGTGCCTGAAATAAATTAAGAAAACCAAAACATATAAATGCATTAGATTGCAACAATTTCTGGTTGCTGATGGGAACATAGCAGAGGGGGAGTTGGATTCTTTTCCTGAGCAAGGGTTACTTATGATCTCAATAAATCTTGGATTCTACTGCATTTTTTTTTTTTTTTTTACCTTTTTAGCACATCTGGGTACCGTTGCCCATCCTGAGCAGATGAAGAGGAGAACCAGGAAACTTCAGAGGAAATTCCATCTCCAGCAAGGTGACCTTGTGCAAATTATGTGGTCTTCTTGAATCTTGGATTGCTTACCTATAAAGTTGGATCACATTTTCCAGTCTTTTTCAAGGCAGAGAGCCACACCATGTATTCTCATGAGGACCTGCCCTCATGTCCACTAGAGTTGTGTGAATAGTCATCTTTCCCAGGAAGCATTTTCTGATTTCTTAAGTAGCTTGGAACTTCTCAGAGCCAGTCATCTATTTATTTGCAGCCATTATGTGATTGTTGTTATATACCCAGAGACCTGTTTGCTCCTTTGGGAGTGAACCCACTCAAGGCCAGAGTGTTGTTTGTCTTTGTGTCCTTTGGGCCCTGAACATTATCATTCCTGCAATAGATGCAGAAACATCTTTATGGAAGAACTAGATCAGTGTATCATTGGCTGTTTTTGACAAAGAATATTTTCAGATGTTTACATGTTGTATGAAGATCCTCTTAGAAATTCACCTTGGCTCGAGGCCATTCAGGGTCAGGGGAAGGCTGTTTTATAGTGCAATTAGTTGTTCAGGGATAACTGGAGTAGAAGACGGAAGAAAAGAACTGGCTGGTTGGCCCATAGAAGTGGCATCTATGAAAAATCTATGGAAGAGAAAAGCAATGCAGCTTCCATGGAACTCACACAGAGAAGCAAATATCTAAGGCACGTGTCGTTAACTGTCTCTGTTAGTTGGAAATTTTAAAGAAATGTGTAGAAGCAGAAGAAAAGGAAACTGATCACCATACATATGGGTTAGGAGGTACAACAGGTACTTGCCTTGGATAAGGAATATTATCTGGGTTGATTCATGTCCTTGATATAACTCCAAGGCTTTTATATAGTGAAAAAGAAAAAAAATCAAAATGGAGAGTTAAAATATCTAGATTTTCATCCTGACTCAGCCACTCTTACTCTGTGACCTTGATTGTATTATTCTCTCTCTTTTCCTTTCCAGACTTCAGTTATGAAAGGGTTGTGATTGGCTATGTATCCTTCCATCTCACACAGGCCATGACTCACTCCTCTGTACAGCCTATTGCTCTAAGAGACAGGGAAGCTGTCAGGTCAAATATAGGGAGAGCTTCAATGTCTAGTTCCTGGAAAAATGGAGCATGAGGTTATCAAAGGTAGAGATGACCTAGCATTTCCACTTCCTCACAGCTCAGTTCCTGTTGCCCTTTTGAAGTCAGAGTCAAACTAGAAAATTATTGCAAACTTGGAAGACACTCGGGACAAAAAGAGATGGAGCAAGAATGAGAGTTCAACTTCCTGGACCTCACAGCCAATAACCGCACATCCTCTCTAAGTCTGGGTCCCTACTGTGTTTAACAACCCAGCAGGAAATAACCTTGAAGAGACTTCACAATTTCTCTCCCAGACATAAAATAAAACAAAAGAGTTCTTATTAGTGGGCTGAAAATGTACAGGCAGTAGCCAGGAAAAAAAATAATAAAGTTATAAAGGTTCCTTCCATTTTAATAGAATTTTGTGTTAGTTTAATAAATTAATGTAAATGTCACTTTAAAAGAGGATGCAGAGTAAAATCCTAATAAAGTTGGATAGCACCACAGGGGTGGTAAATTGAAGAATATCTGATTAGATTTCAAATATTGCTTTTTAATTTGTGAGTATTCTCTTCCTTCGGTTTATGAGATGTGCTTTTTCTGAGTGAGATGTCTGGCCAAAGAGGGCTCGTCCTCACTTCTAATCCCACATGAATGTGTAGATCACAAAGCTGGTGTTTAAAATCAGTGTGGGTTCTCCTTTGCAAGAGTTCTGAATTATCAGTCAATTCTTTAAAGAACGTCAAGTGCAAAGATTGACTAACAAATGGCCAATAAAAACTATGGAGCCTAAGGATGTTAAGTAGTAATCACACAACAAACAATAGCCTCCTATATTTCTTGTAATTTATCTATTCGTGTTTATAGACTTCCTACAAGACAGAATGACTGACTTTCAGGCATGTTTGTGTAGGCCACCTGATTAGGCATATGCACATCCCACCCATGGAATACAGGCTAACTGGATCACACATACGCCAAGTATTAGGTTATAGACACATTTTTATGGGGAACTCTTTAATTGCAGATACTTGTAGAATGTTCACACTTGAGACTTTGATGATCGCCATTGCTTACATGTCATTGTACTTTCCAGCAACCAATGAAGTGACCCTGGGAAGGATTGCTCCTTCTAAGGAGTGGAAAACATACCTGGCAATAGGGCTGGAACAGCGAGGAGAGGGTAGAAGGTAGTCCCTCCAGAGAAGGCCTTACTAGATCAGACTGAAGCAGAGAGAACTCTGTGCACCTCTACCTCTGATGACATTTTATTTTTAAATTATGTGTTTGATATATCCCTCTCTGGAAGTTTCTCCAATATTCTGTGCTCCTAGTTTAGTACTGGTCACATAATGGTATAGAGTCTCCTCTTGAGACTGGTTGGGTGAGAGAACAGATAAATGTTGAAATCAAATGCTAATTGAACTTCTAAGTGTTTTAAAGCAAATATCCACCATTGTTGACCTAATGGGTCAGTACTGAAGCAACTCTGCTAGAGAATCTGAGTGTAAGTTGGTGCTTTTATCTCGATAACTTGCTTCTGAATTCCACAGTCTTCTGCTATTTTCAGTGTTGTTTCTAACTTTACCTGTGGCCATGTTTTACCTTGGAGATCTCTCCCATTAACACTACACATCGATCTGGAGGATGACGAGGCCTGATTGGCTCTAAAACCTTCTCTACTGAAGGAGAATTTGCTGTGCCTTTAAGTACCTAAAGCCATCCAAAAATGCTTCTGGTGAGATGACACTGTCAGGAAGTCATGCTAGATATAAAGGATATAATGATTTGTTTATTTTTTCCCTTTATTGAGTTTTATGGTACATTTTAAGTCGATGTTACTATCATGGTGATTTGTAAAGGAAGCAGAAGAAGGTGCCAGGACTCAGGACAGAAGTGTCTCACTCGGAGGTCAGAGGAGGATTTATGGAGGAAAGGAGAGCTCAAGTGATAGGTGAGAAATGAGTAGGAGTTATTGAGGAAGAAGAGAAGAGTAAGCACAGCACTGCAAAGAGAAGGAGCTGCAGATGAAAAAGCCTGAATATGAGGAAAAGGCAAACTATACTTGGGAAGCAGAAAGGTGTTCTGAGGGGGTGGGGACAGCATGTGCAGATGAGCTATGAGCCATGAGCATCACGTAAATGACACATCTCTCCTGGGTGTACAAGTGGCCACCGGAACAGGGGTCCTCAAAGTGTTTCCAGCAGATATAGGACGAGAAGGGATGTTTTAGCATAAACTGATCTGAAATCCACATATGGTGATGGAGGGCTGATCAGACTAAGGGAAGAAGAACTTAAGGAGTCTAATTAGGACCTTGCTCTAGGTCTTGAAGAAGTGATTGTATCCTGTGAGAAACAACAGTGGGGATATGAAATCTGTTTGGCTTTATAATATTTTTAGGAAGTTGAATCAAATTAAAATTTGCTTTGACTTGATGGTTAATTAACTGTGAGAGTTGAACAAGAAAGAGGAACTAAATGCCATGCTCACTTTTCTGGTCGGACATACAGGTGAAAATTGGTAGATACTATTCATTGATGTTGAACAAACAAGTAAAGGAATGGAGAGGTTTTAGCACTGAGGATTTCATGAGCTGATGTCCACATTGTATATTCTCCCTCTGCTTTAAAATCACCTGTCTTTGACTGCAACCATTTATCTGTCTAATTAATCCAATCATCACACAAAAGACAAGATGTAAAAAGGAATTCAGATTCCAGTGAGAGAAAAGAGCCCATTCACCCAACTGTGGATCTGTCTACAGATGAGTTGATGGGTTAGGTCCAACTGAAGCGAAGAGTCAGCAACACTCTGAAACAACCAGTGGTTGGTCAGGTTTTATAACCGAGGTCATTCACACCTTTGGGCAGTAAAATAAACTCAATAATAAAAATACTTTAAAAAGTACTCATGAGCTATTTGAGTTTTATGTATTTTTGATGAGTTGGAAAAAGAATGGAACAGCTTCTGCTTCAGTGCATTAACTTGCAATGAAAGTATTTGTTTCAGGGAGAAATCTTTTAACCTGAGTGGCTTATTTTGAATGCATCCAGAGGAGTACTATCAGAAAACTGAAGAAACTCAGTAGATTATAGGAAATTCTGTTAGAAGAATTTGGACTATTTTCTCTTGCAAAATAGGAGATACATTAATTAATTGCTTGACTGTGTTCAGAGTCCTTCAACTGAGGGCAGTCTCTTCTCTAAAATAATTACACCTTCATTGCCAGGTTATATTTGGGGATAGGGAAAATGTGTTCACTTGTCAACTCCCATAATCGCATAATTCTAAGTCCTTCTTCTAATTCCTACCAAATGCCTTCTTTTGACCTCATTATAACAATCCTATGACACGAAGCACCTCTGATTCCATCAGACCCTGACTGTTCCCTTGGTTTTCTACTTTGATCTTTCAAATCATTCTCTGTCATATCTATTCAGACTATAATCCTTTGCTCTTTGTCAACACTTTATATACATATATTTTCAGTTATTATTTTTTCTTAATACATATTTGCAGTACATAATGATCATATTTCTCATGGAGAGCTGGTATACATACATATACATCTGAATTCTCATTTCATCTCTTTTTCTTCCCCTCCTTTCCCTCTCCTTCCATCTGTTGATACCCTTTCCTTTTGCAAAAGATCTCCCTGTTTCCAGTTACCTATCTTTTATGTCACCATTTCTAAATTCTGACCGCACTTTTTATTTATTAAGCATCTTTAGCACTTCCCCTGTAGCTATACAATAAAATTTGAACTCTTTGGAGCAAGTCTCAAATTCCTAGGTGGACTGGCCCTTTTGTATATTACTTACTCTGCTAACCTTGTATTTGTTATATGAAATTATTTGCAGCTTCCAAAATCTGATCAATATTTTCAGACAACAATATATTTTCTTAAATTTGTCTGTTTTTGTCCTCTTTCTTTTACACCTCCTTTCTAGACATCAGACAGGAAAATAGGATAGTTCACCACAACCTGCTTTGCTTTCACTGCATTTTCCAGCTTCCTTCACATCAAGTTGAGATCAAGTGATTGAATTCTAGCCAATGGAAATAATGCTTACTATGTGCATGTCAGGCCCTAAAATATCCTGTACAAACTTTCACAACCTTTCTCTCTTCATTTGTGTATTGCAAAATGCAGAATGTCCATAGGCCGGGGATTTAGCTCAGTGGTTCCGGAACCTGTCTTGCAAGTGCAAGGGTCTGGGTTTGATCCCCAGTAACCACATACAACAATACTGAAAGTGGTGACTCATGCCCACTGGCAATCAGTACCACATACCACAGTGAAGGGTGTGGTGGCTCACTCCTGTAATCCTAGCACTCGGGAGGCAGAGGCAGGAGGACTGCTGTGAGTTTGAGACTGAGCTCAGGGCCAGCCTGAAATACAAAAGTGAGACCCTGTCTCAAAAAAAAAAAAAAATGCAGAATGTCCAGTGAACTCTAAGGCATTAGTAGGTAGTGGAGTCATTAAATAGAAAGTGTTTGAGTGCACAAGTAACTGGCAGAGCCCAAAACTTAAACTTTAGTGCATTATGACAGCAATGAGTAGTTAAATTGATATTGCAGTAAGGCAATGATATATTTTTTACAGGTGTCAACCTACCTTCAGTTGTTATATTTTATCAATTTTCAAGATCTTTTTCAAGGATCACTAGTTGGGTGCAAATCCTTGACCTACCATTTTTCCCTTTTGTAGTAGCTCATTTATTCTCTGTGATGTGCTTTCTCATTTTCCACTTGGAGGTGATAGTATCCTTTAATTTGTGGAGTAAGTTAAGATTTAAATGAGGTAATTTTTGCAAAATGTCTATAGTGCCACATAGATGAATGGATGAAGAAAATGTAGTATTGATACACACTGGAGTCCTACTTGGCCATGAACAAGGATAAATTTATATCAATTGTAGGAAAATTCATTCATCTTGAGACCCTAATATTAAGTGAAGTAAATTAGATGCACAAACTTAAATACTGCATGATTTCTTTTATATGAGAAGCTAATGTATACATAACTGAGAGAAGATTAATAAATATCCTTTGGGCATGTCTGGGTATGTCACAGGGGCAGGAGATTGAGGAGTACATCAGTCCCTGGCCCTTTCACTCTGGCTCCTCCGCTGCTCTCTGTTTCCTGGAAGCCATGAGCTGAGCATCTTTCCTCCATTTTGGTTTTCTACTGTGATTGTTGGCACCTTTGAATTAGCTAATCATGAATTGAAGCCGCTGAAACTCTGGGATAAAGTAAATTTTTCTTCCTTTAGGTTGTAGATGTCAGGTGTTTCATCCTAGCAGCAGAAACACGACTATACAACAGGTATATATAGACACATAAATACATAAACAAGTACATATGTTTGTATACACATGCATGTAGATATCAATGTAATTTTCATCTTTTGCCATTTGCACTTTGTAGAGTTGGTTTCTGAGATGAACTAATATATGTGACTTATGCTGGAAAGAATCACACAAAGTTTTGATCTCAATAAATTAAAAATACTTCAGTAAAGTACTTCAAAAATCTGATATATATTCCATATATCAGATTATTTTAGATGAGTATCAGTAAGGTACTCCAAGGAAAACAAGTTGAGTTGGGTTGTTGAGTATGAGCCCATAGCTGTGAGTAACAGTGGACCAAAAAGGAGTGGTTTAAGTAAAGTTGAACTGTTCAATTTCTCTTCTCAAAAAGAGTCTGGAAATAAGTAGTTTCACGGTTGGTATAATGGTCCAATATGTAGCCAAGAATACGAGATTCCATCTTTCTGCTTTAGCATTCTAGAATACTACATTCATACACTGACTACTCTGTGGTCACGTACAGTGTTTAGACCTTCAGCCAATCACATTTATAATGCAAGCTGTGAAGAGAAGGCAGGCCGAAGAATAAAAGGGCAATGACAGTATTGGGGGTGCAAAGGAGTGAAAGTCAGTGACAGCACAAGCGAAAACAGCTCACCTCATACCCTGGCGGCCTTTGTGGAAGTGCGCCTAACACTCCTGTGCTTCTCATAAGCTAGGACTTGATCCTATGGCTGCACTTAGCTGCAAAGTGAGTCTAAGAATGTAGATAGACTTTAATTCTAGGAGCAAATGTTCCAACATAAAATGTTGAGTTTATTTTATGAAAAGCAAATGGGAGAAGATATACTGGGGTAAGATGATAAGTAAGACCAAAAGATAACCTGGCAGTCACTAACGGATCCCAACCTACAAACCAGCTCCAGTTGATTTATAAAGACTCTCTGGACCCCAGGGTTGAGTGGGATGGATGTTATGCCCATAAATAAAGATCCTAGGGAAAGAGTTATGGTGACTGGCTAGGTGAACCTTACAGGTGTGATTTAGAGATGGCTAACATTATGTACCCAGTGAATTTGCTATCTGTGGCACAATCCAAAGGAGTGATGGCAGAGATTTCAGCCTGAATGATATTGGAAACAGTAGAATTTTCACACAGTAAGAGTAACAGTTATTTTCCCCACATTGTGTCCTAAATCATTGTCTTATCTGAACTCCACCCCAAAAGAGAATGGCAGGGACTACTGTTGTTTGCACTTGACAGCTCAGAAAAATAAACTCAGAGAAAGATGCAGAAAATGTAGAGGGTCACACCATCGAGTGGTTCAGCTGGGATTTAAACTGTAGCCTCTTTGCTGGCCATGGTGATGTACACCTATAACCCTAGCACTGCAGAGGCTGAGGCAAGAGGATCGTGGGCTTAAAGCCACTCTGTGCTACATAGACAGACCTTGTCTTAAAAAACCAAATTGACTAAATAAATATTTAAAAAAGAGCCAACCAAACATCAGCTTCCTATTAATACTGAGCTGTTTCCCCTGGACTTGAACTGAGAATCATAGCTGTTTTACGTTCAGACAAATACGGGCTCCAATTAATGCCACAGCTTTCTGGGATTCTTATGATTTTAGTGGCAGTAGTAATCACTTTTTTGAGAGAGGTGTGCAGTTCTGAGTGGTAATGTGTGCATGGATTCTTGCAGACACTACCACAAAGAGGACATGGTAAGCTGTAAACATCTCAAATGCTGCAACTCCATCTTGTGTGCTCTTTCTAGGTCTACAGAGAAGCTAGAGAAGTGCTTCTGCCTGTATCACTATCAGCAGGCAAAGCTCAGAACTATGGTGAAGTGCAAGCTCATTACAGGATGTAAAGACTCTAGTTAGCAAGATTTAGGCAGCAGGTTGCAGAAAGTACAAGCAAAGATGGCTTGATCGCTAAAGAATCATCTATCTCATATCCTGAGATGTGCAGGGAGAAAGCAGTTACCGACATGTACCAATGCTTCTGGCCCATCTCTCTGATTCTCTTGGCTCCATATTTTTGTTCAATTCTCACAATATTCACAGAACATGCCATCTATATCCAAGGGGTCATTTGCAGAGAAGAACAACATATTCAAAGACAGAAAGGTGCAATCATCTGTTGTCTCTTTCTTAGAGGACTCAGTCTTTGTCTGAAAGCCCCAGAACAGAGCATCCTTTATATGTGTTAATGACTAACACTGAATCTACTGAGGATGCTACATGTGGGCCTGCAATACTGTCAACTTCCTGCAGGGTGTATAATTGTATGGCAGATTCTCTTAAACCATAGAAGGATGATTATGTGTAACGGGCTGCCAACAAACAGAAAGTCTCCAGGTGGGTATCTAGGAACAGTTAACCTTTGTCTCCCCCAAACCACTGAATCAATGTTTAAATCAGCATGAGTCAATTATAATATTGGGCCTAATATTTACTTCATTATAAAGCTTGGCTATAGGGTAACACCTTTCAGTTTTGTTAGAGCCTCTGTGTGTGTGTGTGTGTGTGTGTGTGTGTAGAAATAGAGAGAGAGAGAGACAGAGGGAAGGAGAGAGAGAGACAGGGAAGGAGGAAAGGAAGGAGAGGGGGAGAGAAACACAGACACAGACACAGAGAGATATAGGCAAAGAGAGACAGAGACAGACAAGGACAGAGAGACAAAGAGATATGCTATCATGGTGTCCTTTTCTGTAAGAATGAGAATATTTATCTTGCACCATAGTACCTTGGGAGCATGTACATTGCCTTCTGAATTTTATATCAGTTTACAGCTGCCAGTTTGGTTTGAGACTTAGAAGACTCTAGGCTGAAATTCTGGAAATGCTGAGACTTTGGGATGAATAAATTAGTGTGTATTTTTTGTACACAGGATCTTTGCACTACATTAGGTGAAGCTATGATCTTGTGATGGTTTGTTGGGAGATGAGGTTTGGATAAGTCGATGTGATTGGGTGTCAGATGCACAGGGGTGGACTTTGAGTACTAATCTTCTCAGCTTGACAGGACTGAGTGACTCCTGGGGAGGTGACTGGATCTTGAGGCACCCACTTCACCAATGGATGAGAGTTACATTTGCTCTTAGAGGAGAAGACTCTTGGGAGGAAGATGGTCATGGGAGCGTGAACCTTGGGACCATGTTTAGTCTCTGGCCTCTTTTTCTGTGCTCTTTCCAATCTGTTCTGCTCTTCTAACCCCATGAATTGAGCAGCTTTCTTTGCCACATACCTCTCATCTTAATATTTCCACTTTGGAACTGACTGACCACAGACTGAAACCCCTGAAACTATAAGCAAAATTAACCTTTCATTCTTTAAAGTGTGAGCGGCATGTATTTCATTTCAGCAACAGGAAAGTTAGCTGATATATATATGTACATATATATATATATATATATATATATATATTTATATGGAAAATATTTGACCTCTAATATGATGCCTTGTATCTTTACCCATAGTAAATAAAATAAAAATCCCACAAGCAATCCATGATCCATGTTATCAATCTCTACATCTTTATATTCTATAGTCCCAGGAAGAGAGTTATTCAAAAAATTTAAAAGCCAAAAAGAATGGATTTGGGTTACACTGTTACAATGTATTCAATGTTGCCTTCTTACTGTGTAAGATTCAGAATAAAGTTGACTAATTAGTGCATAAATTGATCTGAGAAATTGAATGCTGGTTCCTTTTACAATTATTCTTTGTTAAGATTTTTCAGCAGTAGATTGGAAGGGGGCAAGAATTTCCAACAGATTTTAAAAGAGTGTTTTATGGTTTTCATTTAGTGCTGGCAAAGGATGGACACAGAGCTGTAAGTTGTCTTCACAGAGGTCAACCAGCAAATCAGCATCAGCTCTAGGACTCTGGGACTGTGGTCGTTATCTTGATTCACGAGCCATTTAATCTAGTCCATTTCCTTTATCACTTTCCCAGTGTTCATAAATATGTGGGCCCCTTGAGGGCAGAACTGTGTCCAATTCATCTCCGTGTCTCCCTGTACTGCCTACTCTAGGGTCTGGTGTCTAATAAATGCTCAGTGAATACTGGTTGAACTGAAAATAGAAAAGACACATGGGTGTGTCTAGTCCTTGAAGTCTCTGGGCCTACCTTATTCTTAAAGCATCTTTGCATATACTAAAATAGCTTTATTTTTCACACCTGTTCTTCACACTGACTCTGCCTCAGGTGAAACCGAAATTCAAAGCAGTGGGGGATCTTGCTATTTCATCTCAGTGGATGCATAAATATTTATTTTCAGATGATCGGATAACAAGTTGGTTTTGTAGAGACCAGCAATTACCTTCCATTTGCATGATTAGAATAAACTGAGGTAAGCTGTTGAGTGATTATCCTAAGGCCATTAAAGGTGCAACAGCCTCAGACCGGAATTTCTGTTAATTCAGGACAGATGTTCTGTGACCAGCATCATGTGTTGCAGTCTCAGATTCCAAGGAAGTCGTCTACTAACAGCTATGTCTGAAACTTCACATCATTGTTCCATCCCTTTGTGCTGTTTCTAATTTAACATTACATTTGCATAACACTTTTTTTTTTAGTTTACAAACTATTTTAAACATCTCATTTGATCCTCATACCAGCAGGGAGAACTGGGCAGGGCAGGACTAATTAACCCTGTGTTGGAGATTAGGAGAGTGAAGCTCAGAAAGGTTAAGTAACTTGGGAACCCAAAGGGCCCTGGAAGCGATGAGCATGCTGCCTTCAAATTATCTGTCCCTTTGTTCATTGCCCCCACACCCTATGACCTCTTCCCAACTCCACAGGCTATGATTAATGCTTCCATGATCTGTGTTCTGGAGTATCTGACATGCTCTATTAGGAATTTCACTTGCTCTGCTTTATTTTTATAGAGTCTCAACATTTCTACACAACATACAGTTAATCTGGCCTAAACAGTCTTCTGATGTTGGAATTATGAGGATACTCTTGGAAGACATCTTTCAAATTTCTTGAACACTTCCAGTGGCAAGGACTTCACTGTCTCCCAAAACAGCCTATTTCTATATGAAGTCCTCTGATAAAATTGCCCATTTTAGACATGTTTGTGAACTCTAAGGATAAAACTGCGTCCTTGTCATTTCTGTATGTCATGCACACCCGTTCTTAGCAGAAGCTCAATAAAAGTTTGTCAAATGAATAAATCAGTGGGTTAATGGTTGGCTGTGTTTCTAATAAAAGCTACAAGCAACCCTGTCTAGTATCTTTCAGAAGCTATTGACCTGCCACCCAAGGGGTTTTTAGTTGCTAATTTATTTTCTTCTGGTTGTACTTTTGGAATCTCTAATGCAAATATTTTTGAAGCACAAAGCACAGGCTGTGGATCTGGGCTCCACAGCACATCCATAAACTGGATGCATCTCATCAGAGAGGGCAAGATGATGTGAAATAGGAGAGTGTAATAATATATGGAACAGCTAGCAGCGAGGAGATAGAACTGAAAACCGGCTGCAGAGAGAGAAGCTAACTCAGGGGGAGGCAGCAAGATGTGGAGTCACCTGGAGGCAGCAGAACCTGTTGGGAACACAGAGGGATATTACCCAGATGGTACAATCCTGCATGTTGGCCCGGTCTGCATGCATTTGAATCTTGTTCTGTTATTTACTCGTGGGTGTCACTCTGGGCAATGTCACTGTGGTCCAGTCTCCTTATATAGGATGCACAGGTTGGATGATGAGTGCCAGTACCTGAAATGGTCTGTGGTGCTCAAGTTATCTTTATGTCAGAATTGGTGGTCAAAAAACCTGGATGGCAGCCTCCGTGTGCCTCTAAGTAGTGATGTGATCGGCTTTCCATATGTGTTTCACCATATGTTTTCGATATGGATATGAGATGACCGTGTGTCATAGAGAGTGGTCTTGGTGACTAAATGAGATATGGCATGATGACTTTTGTTAACTAACTGTCCCTCGCTTTGAGATCCACATAACCTGGTCGGAGCCCTACTTTGAACCCGAAGGGGAAACATATTTTCTCTTAAATACGTAGAGTTTCTGGAGTTCTCACACCCCTATCATCATTTTTGTGAGGGAGACCGGTGTTCTTTGGCCTTGTGTCTTGGTTCTAACATAAAACACAGGTTTTCCTTTGGATTTTAGTCTTCACTGTAACCAGTTGTGAATTAGGCAGCTATTGACCATGAGTATGCGTGTGCATGCATGCGTGTGTGTGTGTGTGTTAGGGAGATGGAAGTCCCTACCCACAGCTTACAGCCTCTCCCCACTATTACCCAGACTACCAAAAACACCCTAAATTACTCTGTGTTTTGTAAAGAGCAGTTGATCTGCTCCTCACATATATCGACACCAGCTGATACTTCTCTGAAGTTTTATTTTTGCTCCTAAGCATCTATTGAAAAGTGTTTTTTGAAGGAGAGAGAACTTCCCTCCTGTCCTCAGCAGAGTCTACAGATAAGCCTATAAAACTTGACAAATTCTTCAATAAATATTTTTTCACTCATATTCACTTTCAGCTTAGTCACTCTCCCTCATTTTCGTTCTTTCTTTTTACCGGTGAGATGAATTCTCTTCCCCGAGGAATGGAGATGCATCATTTTAAAACACTGATGCACAGCACTGTTTGGCCTTTTTCTATCAGCAGGCAGGATACAAGTCACGGAGACTGGCACTAACCCCTGATTCAGGCCCTGCTGACATTGATAACAAGGGGACTCGCTCCGAGTGCAGGATCTAAAAATGTTCAGGGAACAAAAGAACCAATCAGGCAATAAATGCATGGAGAGGAGTCATCCAAGTGCAGAGGGGGAAATGGAAGGGAAAAAACCTGAACCAACCAGTTCTTTCTAGACCTCTAACTTCTCTCCTATCAGGTTCAGATAAATCCTTAAAGGCCTGGCTTCCTCTGACCCTGGAGGGGAAAGCAATTGGCTGGATTAATTCTTTTTTAAAAAAGAAATGTAGTGTTGCTCAATTTATATGGCAGAGAGGGTCTTAAACTAACAGAACCCTCTGCTTTCTCATACAAAGATCAAGTCAGAACTTGCAAGCCAGAACTGAGAGATTATCGAATGGACCTCAGGAATCCTAAAGATGGACACAGTCCTTCACAAGCCTTTGTGAAAGAGTGGAGATGGTCCATTATGATGCTTCTATCCTAAGTGAAAATTTATATGAAAGATATTATGCTTGTTTTAAACATGTGATAGAGCATCGCAGTCTACCATCAAAGTACACTTGAAGGCCTTGACCTGCTTTGGGGAGCCAAATAAATTCACCTTCAGAAAGGACCATCTGAGCTTTCACTGTGGTTGTTTACATGTTAACATGACTGGAGCACAGATCTGATTATTTAATCAAACACTAATACAAGTGTTGCTAATTTGGGGAATATCAACAAGCAGTTGACTTTAAGATTAAAGCAGTTACCTCTGACTAATGTCCACAAGTCTCATCCCATCAGTGGAAGGCCTTACGAATCAAACTGAGGACTTCTGAAGGGAACAAAATTCTGCCTCAATACCAAGTATTGGTTTGTTCCTGGGTTACCATACTTCTGAGTTCCTCTACAGACTTCTGACTTCACAGCCCCACATTTGTTCTGGTTTCTCTAGTGGACACAAATGAGACATCATCTACCAGCAAATAAAGAGAAGGAGCTGAGGAAAGGTGCCCCAGACAGAGGGAAATGTCTGTGTGAAAGTCTCATGCACCATTTCTCATTCTGTGCCTCTGATGCTTGCTTTTGGAAAGACTCAGAGGATCTGCTCCACACATAGGTGCCTGGATGACACTTTAGGCCTTGCGGATGATTACGGACACACTGACACATCAGCCAATCAGCAGCGAGTCTGAGTCCAGAGATGCCCTGCAGATGAGGCAGCACTTGGGGTGGAGGAGTCCTAACTAATGGGTGTGAGCCAACAGCCTGACTTCTTAGGGGTCAAGTGCTTTAGTACCTTTGGGACTCAATGTTGTTTTCATGCTTCTATGAAATGAGAAAGATAATAAAGGTGATATGTATTGCCTTCTTAGTGTGCTTGTCTAAGTATTAATTCAGCTGATCCTCTGGATGATTTTGAGGTAGCGGTGTTGTTCATGTTTCAGTACTGAAGAACCGAACAGGTAAAAAGTGCTCAAAGTTGAACAGCCCACAGGTCTCAGGTGAAGGTTTCAAGCACAGATGGAGTTTAGCTCTGTACCTTTTGCTCATAATTAAGACATTCACACTGATCTCCACTTCTTCTATCTTCCAAGACTTCTGTAAGCCTGGGACACTAAAGAGCTTTGTAAAGCCCATAGAGCCACCAGAATTGAGATCATTGCACCATTTTCCTTTTCATTGAATAGAAAGCTCTAAGATATTTTACTAAATTTTCCTGGTTTTCATTGAGCATTTACTTTCTGAATGACCTCTTTTCATGCTGGCATCGGTGCTCTGAAGCAGACACCTCATTTGCTTTAGTACAAAGGGCATTGAGGCCTCCAGGATACATGAGAATACACAACTGTGATTTGAACCCAGGTTTGTCTGCAAAGATGGCCTGAGCTGATAGGCACTTCCTCAGCTACCAGAGTTCCTCCTGTCTTCCTTTCTGCCACTCAGCTTGGAGGAGTAAGGTGGGGCTGGTGCCTACACAAGACTTCCTTCTGAGATTTCTCACTGAATGGGAAGAAATGATTTCTTTATCTTTGAACAAATTTACGTCTGTCACTTTGGGACACAAACTCTCCAAGTCATGGTTTTGATTTATGAACTCACTTCTCTTCTTTGCCCAGCAGCCTCTGTGCCTGCCCAGTTGTAGAAACCCAGGAAGCCTCAATTTTATTGCCCTCCTTCCATTTCTCTGCCTAGTGCAGGGCCTGTGCTTTTCCTCATACCCTTTCTTCTCTGAGTCTACTTTTTCTCTTCCCACTCGTGTCCTTGTTTGCTGCCCCTTTATTTTGCTGCTGAAGCCCCTGTTGCTATGCTTCTGAAGTTATTTTGATGCTTTGCTTGTTGTGGAAATAAACTCTCCCTTCCCCGTTATACACAGTGTGGGCTTTCTGAAAGGAATATATGTATGTGTCTGTAGGTGGTTCTAGTTCAAGAGAGACTGTGAGTCCAAAGGAGACTCAGGAAGGCCTTCCAGTGGCAAAGGTGGTTTAATACTCTCCATGTCAGAATTACCTGAGACACATTAGTTCTCTATATAAGAATTAGTAAGGATACTAAGAGTGGACAATCTAATTAAGGTACAAGAAAAATGGAGATCAGAGGGACATATGTTCAAGTGTAGTCTGGAAAAATTAAGGGGGAAGGGCAGTGGCATATCCTATGTTTGTAAGTGCCAGAAAGTAGGAGTATGAAAAGGGGCCGGTGGAACAGCACAATCTATTGAAGGTTGTAAAATCCCACATACTAGACAGGAGGACTGACAAATGCAACTGGGACACCTTGATGCCACTCTTTTGAAGTGAGGAATCTGCAAACATTTTGATGTGGCCTAAAACAGAAAGCTTTAAACCTTCAGTTGTTATCTCTGTGTAAGGTATCATTCTGCCTCTCTGATCTTAGCCCAGGGTCCAAAGCTGTTCATGATACCTCCCCTCGTGGTATTTCCAGTCTCCCTACATCCTTGTGTCTTGGTTCATCCCTGCACCTTGGGCTGCCAGATCTCCAACTGGTTGTGCCAAATGATTGTGCTCAGAGAGTAACACTTGTGTGAGCAGAGGGAATTCTGTCAGAGCCCAGCTGAGATGAATTAGCTAATAAAATTTCCAAAATTGTGCTCATCTACATGGACAACCAAGTCATCCTGTATCTTTTCTGACACAGAAATTCTGGCAAAGGAAACTTTAACAGAAAAGCAGTGGCAGCTTGAGGCTTAAAGTCTATTTTGTCTGATATAGTTTCTGAATATCTTTTCTTCTTTTATTTTCCTCCCTTCAAGTTTTTAATCTTAAGTAAGTCTCTCTCTCTCTTAGAGCAGATTTATTTATTTCCTTTTTTAAATTTACATAAACAAAGATTAATTGTCAATGACCAAAAATGTGTACAACACAGAAAACAAATACATTAGATGAAGGTATCCTTTTAAGTATATTGGCCATGCTGGATTACAGTACTAAGTCTCTTACAGACAACATTCAGTTGAATTTTGGAATTTATTGCTGTTATTATTCTTTTAGAAATTGTGTATCCTTTGACTGGTGAACTTAATCTGTTTACTTTTAAGGTAAACACTGATAGGGAAGGATGTGCTGTTAGCATTTATTAATTGTTTTCTGTCAGTTATGTCTTTTTTCTCTGTCGCTGTTCTTTTCGCTACAATGATTTTTTTTTGCATTGATGTGATTTCTTTTGCTTTCACTTTGGAATATGTTTTATAGATATTTTTTAAGTTGTCAGGGGACTTACATAAAATGTCTTATTATCTATTATAATCTTTTTTGGGCATGAGATGAGAAACATTTATTTTATTGTGTGTATTTGAGTTTACAAGTGTGCTTTTATTACAAATATCTTTTCTTCGCTTCCACAAAGATGGCCAGAAGGCCATTGCAATGAGAAGTCCTCATTCATGGGAACCTGTGTGGGTAAGAAGGTCCTCATTCACCTTCAGATAAGGCAAATTTCTTTTTCCTTAATAGCCCTTTAAAGCTGATGACAATTAACTTTATGGGACACAAAAAGACATTATATAATGATAAGAGTATCAATTCACAAGGAACTTATGATAATTACAAATGTATATAACATACACATCCTACATAAAAGTACCTAAATATCAAAAGCAAACATTTTCAAGTCTGAAGCAAGAAAGGAGCAGCAATATGATAATAGTAATAAACATTATTACTCTGCTTTCAACTATGGGTAGAACTTCAGGCAAAAAGTTAGTATAGAAGCAGTAGACCTCAACAAGGCTATAGTTTACACTGTCCTAAAAAGCATATAAATTATTTCCTTCAATAACAGTACAGTAGAAAATATATCTTTTCAAGTGCACAAAATAGATAATTCTAGGTAACAAATCAAGCCTTAATACATTCTAGAAAACTGAAATTATAGTATCTCTCCCAATCATGATAGAATAAAACTAGAAATCATTAGCAGAAGTGGCCAAAATTTTTCAAATGTGTCAAATTTAAACAACTCATCCCTGGGTTATTCAACCCATGGTTCAAAATGAGAAATTAAAAAGGGAAATAAGAAACTATTGTTGTGGGAGACAATGGAAGAAAACACAGCCAGAACCCTCATGGCAAGCACCAGTCTCCCATGAGTCCCACAGCAGGAGGATTAACAACTAACCAGCAACAAAATTAGGAACCTTGAGAAAAAAGCTGAGCCCTGGCTCAACCCTTGCTTCTTTGAACAGCAGCAGAAGACAGCTAGTACTGGAGCTTGCCACACTTTTATTCATACCAAGCCTTCACATTCCAAATTCTTAGCATGCATAAAACAGGGTATATATCTGCAATAATCTCTGTAGTTGAAGATTTTGATAGGGGCTGGGTAGATGTCCTAGTGCAAGTAGTCCTTGAAGTTGAAGATCTCACAGGGCAGGGCAGATATCCTCAATAATTCTAGTAGCTGATCCCTTGGGGTAGGGCAGACATCCATAAATTGTCCGTAGTTCTGGACAATTGTGAAACATGCACACAAAATGTAACATAAAATCTATGGAATGGAGCAGAAGCAGTACTACAAGGAAACTGTAGTGTTAAATACCTACCTTTTAAAAATGGCTTCAAACAACCCTTTTATACCCTAAGGAAGTAGAAAAATAACAGAGTTTAAAATTAATGGGAAATGGAATGTAAGGAAAAATGAATTGAAGCAAAAAAATGAAAACAGAGCTTTGGTAAATTGGGTGATGAAAAAGGTCAGAAGGAGGGGAGGGAAAAAGAACAACAACAACAAAAAGAATTAATATGTGCCATGTACAAGTACAAATCTCCTGTGATGCATGTGATCAATATTTACTGCAAATATATACCAATAAACATAACTGAATTTTAAAACTATTAAAGCAGAAACAAATCAGAGCGTAGTAAGAAGATCAAGCCAGTGTTTAGAGTCTCACCACAACACAGAATCCCAAGCCCAGATGGCTTCACTGGTGAGTTCTACCAAAAGTTTAGAGAAAAATGAATGCCAATATTTTAAATTATTTTTCAATTAAAGGGGTGGAAATACTCACACACCTACTTTTTGAGATCAACGGGAAACTAATGCTAAACTCAGAAAAAGGTAATACAAGAAAACTAGAGGATTGGTGAACACAAACACAAAATCCTCAAAAACTAACTTGAAAATCAAATTCAACATCACACTGCAAAGATCATGCCCGATTATTAAGTGGGATTTGCTTCTGAGATGCAAAGATGTCTCCACATGCAGGAACCAGTTAAAGCGATATACTGTGTTAGCAAACACAAGCTAACATTCACACAATAATCTTACATGCAGAAGAAAAAGGAACTTGAAAGAAATTCAACATCTTTTTATAATAAAAGCTGTCAACAAACTAGCTGGGGAAGAAAAATGCTTCAACCCTAAAAACCATGGATGAAAGCTCGGTAGCCTATACTGTACTCAATGATGAAAAACTAATAACATTTTACTAAGATTAGAAACAAATCAAAAATCCACCTAACTTCTATTCAAGAAGATACTGAAAGTTCTAGTGAAAGTACGTAGAATTACCAGAGGCTGGAAAGGAAAAGAAAGGAAGAACTGAGTGAATTTAAATGGTTAGTTATGCAAGGTGAGTAAATTCTGAAGATCTGCTGTTCAATACTGTTCTTACAGTTCATAATTCTGTGTTATGGAAGTGGAGCTCATGTTAATGTTCTTTCCATAATAAAAAAACTGATGGTAATAAGAACAAAAGGAAAATAAAAACTAGCAACCTAGGTGTTGTACTGAGGATAGTTTGGTCTTTTTGAGGAGAAAGGTGGCACGTTAGGATTTGCAAGTACCCATCTCAGCTCTGGTCTTACTAGTGCTGACTCAAGGAAAAGTGGTTCGATCTTTTTGACTTTCAGTTTCTTCAAACTTGCAGAATGGGAGTTCTCTAACCTGGCTGCTTCCGATCACAAACTTATGATTCTTGTTGTTCTTACTATTCTTTTTGGAGCAGGGGATTGGGTCCGTGACTTTGTGCATGCCAGGCAGGTACTTTACCATGGAGACAGGTTATCAGCCAACACAATCATCATTAATACAGTCTTCTCTATAAGTTCTAGATTACTTTCAAATGCTCCACCACATGATTTGGTCCAGAAAACAATTTCACCTTTCTCATGAATATTCCAGTGGAGCTTAGGGACAGATTCAAAATGGTATGGGGAGTAAATAGTGAAGTTGGAATTAAAATTGAGACCTTTGGGCTCCTAGTAGAGTTCTTTTCTTGGCATAGTGCTGGTACATTGTATACAGTGGGCCCTCAAGTTACAGCTTACCTGACATATGAACAAATTGGCTTATCACTGGAATTTTAGTTTTAAATTACTATGAGAGTTTTGAGTTATGACCTGAATGCTATTGACTTGTGCTTCCAGATTAGCTTAGATACAGCTTTAACTTTTTTTTTTTTTTTTTTTTTTTTAGGTTTTTTGAGGCAGGGTCTCGCTTTGTGATTCAGGCTGGCCCTGAGCTCAGTCTCAAACTCACATCACAGCAATCCTCCTGCCTCTGCCTCCCGAGTGCTGGGATTACAGGCATGAGCCACCACGCCCGGTGCTGTGGTATGTGGTACTGGTTGCTGCTGGGGTGAGTCTCCACGCCCAGTATGGTATGTGGTTACCGGGGATCGAACCCAGGTCCTTGCGCTTGCAAGACAGGCACCGGAACCACTGAGTTAACTCCCCGGCCCCCAGCTTTAACTCTTAAAAGGTTCTAGCAGGAGGATTGTAACATCCTGAATGTATGAAGTTAATTGAGAAATCCTGGACCATTGTCCCTCTGAAGACCTTGAAATCATTCTAGAAGTGTTGCTTAAAATTATACAAAGAAAGACTTTGAAAGCAATTAACCAACTTGAGTTACAACCTGCCCTTGGAATGAATTGAGTTTGTAAGTTAAATGTCCACTGCTGATATTAGAATCTAGTCCTTTTTGTTTCTCGTATGCTTTCTTGGTGTAGTGCATGTGCATTATATAGTTTAAAGAAAAGATGTTTTCCTGGTCAAAATATTTTCTTACCATCTTGCTGTTATTTCTAAAAGTTTTAATTTTACCATTGCTTCTTGGTCAGTTTCCCAGGGATATGGATTTTGTAGTCATTTAAAGCATCTAAAATGGGGTGAAACCCTATATAGTGAGATGTATGTATGTGTATGCTTATGCGTCTGTGTGCATGTGTGTGTGTTATGTGAAGAGATCATTCTCCTTTGAAAGGGAAGACTCTACAGAAATGGGAGCTCCCCCTCCTAGTTGTTGTCAAAGTAGTCACTGATGGAATGAAGAAACTGAGAAAATTGAAATCATATGTCATCACTTATGCTTCTATATGATCTTCTGAACTTTTCTACCTGATACATAAGCCAAAGGCAGCCTGCACTGGAAAGCCTACATGCAGTATGAGCACAAATTACATGTCTAATGAGAACAAAGAAGCCTTTCCCCAAGAGACTCTTGAAGTTATTGTCCTGGCCAAAGCCTCTCAATTTCACCTTTTTAGACTTGCTTCTTCTGCGGAGCTTTCGGAAGGAGGATCTTCTGGGCTGGGTTCCAAAACCTCATTTGTATTTAAAAAGCACATCTCTACATAAAGATAACCATCTTATCAGCAAAACAGTCCATTTATCCCATCTCCTCATCCTGGACAATCACACATAATTCACAACTCTACATTTCTAAAGATCTCAGTAATATTCTTCACAGTTTAGCTGAGAGCTAGTCTTGCTGCGAAGGTCTTTTTCTTTTGCTATATTTGGCTGGCTGGTTCTCAGGGTCATCCACAGTGTCTGAAGCCAGAGGAGAGGTGGGAGTAGATGGAGCTCTGCAAAAGTTTTCACAGAGAGCTTGGGGGAGCTGGTAAGACATCAAAAAGCTCTTAAAGAAAAGCCGACAGATGACTTCATAATAAATGAATCCTTTAAAACATCTAGGGTGTAAAATATTAATGGAACCAATACTTGGCCCCACAAGCATTTGAGATTTTTTATTGATGCCCAAACATTTTTGAAATAGTTAAGCAATGTTTAATGACCTGGAAAAGCTGAGCTGTTCACCCAATGTTGTGGAACTTGTGAAGTGCGTGGAAGAATCCCTGACAGAACAGCTCATCTTCAGGGACACCATTATGGAAGGCTCTTTGGAGTTTCTTTTACAGGGAGTTGAGAGAAAAAGGCTAAGTAAGAGTCTAATCAGGGAAAGAGAAAATTACAGAGTGTTTCCATACTGCAGTGAGTCGCATTAGTCATTCTCCTGGAAAAGGTTCCAGTGCTATCAGGAGAACAATGAAAGAAAGTATGTAAACCATAAAAATTATGGTCTGCATTATAATGACTACCAACAGAGAAAATAACTTATTTGATTTGGAGTTGCGAGCTTAATTATTGATTTTAGGATACACTGATCCTTCTAATTGCTAATGTTTTAGAAAGTATAAGGCAAGGTGAAAGGGAGATGAGGATGGAAAACCTATTGTGTTCCAGGCACTGTGCTGAATGTTTTCATTTATTTTCTCACCTTCATCTTCATTATTATGAAATACATCTATTTTTTTGGACTAGAAAATTGAAGATAAAGATTTTAAATAAATTGCACAGGGTCACACAATGGATAAATGGTTGCTGTAATTAAACCCCTTTACTGGATCTCAGAGTCCATATTTAAAAGATAATGTTGATTCTTATTTTCTGAAAATCTGTTATTCTGAGTTCAGACCTTTCCAGGTGCAGTCTTGTTCATATCTAGTTTTAGTAGATTGTAGAGGAGTGTCTATAGTACCTTCTACATCGCACATGGTAGACATGCGGTTTGATAATAAGATGCAAAGACTTGAGAATTTATAAAACAGTTTTGTAGGGTAGTAGACCTATTTCTTTCCTCAATTATAGTTTCTTTTTGCTAAAACACAAGAGGAAAAACCTCTGTGTTGGGTTACAATAGTCTTCCATTCTAGTACAGTTTCACATATTTCTGTTTTCACAATTCTGAGCAGCTCTTACAAAATTTTGTGAGCCATAAAGCACAAGTAATTCCTCTAACTGTCATATCTTTAGAATCATTATTACAAAGACCAAGTAAATTGGAGCAAAGTGATTCATCAATGTGGGGAAATACAGGACTATGAACAACCAAGGCAATCATAACCAAAATGAAGAAAGTGGGAGGCCATCCTACAGCCTGAGTTCAAACTACACTGCAAAGATATAGTAACCAATACAGCACTGAAGAAGTATAAAAACAGAAACACATCAGTGAAAGAGAATACACTATATAGAAAAAAATCCTCATATTTACACTCAATTAATTTGCAATGGGAATATCAAGAACACACAATGAAGAAAAGAAAGTCTCTGCAATTAATGGCATTGTGAGAACTATGCATAAATATGCTGAAGGATTATAAATTACATCCTGATACCATACCATAAAAGATAATCTCATTTAAGTAGAAATGATTCAAACTTATCATTTTTTATGGCAGAGTAGTACTCCATTCTGTAGAAGAACCACAGCTTTTTTATCCAGTCTCCAGTTGATGGCCTCATAAGTGAAATAAATAGGGCACAGATAGGTACATATCGCATCTTTTCTCTGGT
>PVIR01001179.1:0-21568 GCA_004026965.1 Petromus typicus | reverse complement strand
TAATCTCAAAGTATATTAAAAATTTAAGTACAAGACCTGAAACTGTGAAAGTACTAGAAGAAAACTAAGGTAAGAGATCCATGATTTTGGTTTATCCAATGAATTTTTTGAATATGACACTCAAAACACAGGAAATGAAAAGCAAAATAGATAAAGTTATATAAAAATAAAACATTTTTTCATAGAGACAATAAATATTGACAAGAAACAACCTTAGAATGGAAAATATTTGTAAATTGTACATATGACAAAAGATCAGTACACAAAATGCATAAGAAACTCAAGCAACTCAATAGCAATAAAAAATTAAGCTCATTTAAAAATGGGCAAAGGATTTGATTAGACATTTCATAAAAGAACGTAAATAACTCCTCAAAACTTATTTGGAAAATGTCAATGACAGTAATTATTAAATAAATGCAAATGAAAACCACAATGCGATATTATTTGATACCAATTAGAGTGATTATTACCACAAAGGTAAAAGACAATACATTTTGGCAAAAAAAGGGGGAGCAAAATGGACTCTAACTCTACTTAGGAGTCAACTTAGTATAGAGATCATGAAAATGGTAACCTAATGGTGTTACTAATATGAAAAGTTCATCAAAAACTAAAAACTACCATACACTCTAGCAAAATCATTTCAAGGTACAGGTAAAAAGAAAATGATATCAGTATGGTATACATATCTCCATTCCCACATCCATTGAAGCATTATTCACATTATTCAAGATATGGAATCAACTGAAGTATAAATAATCAGGAGACTGAATAATGACAATAATGACTATATATATAAAATATATATAATATATATACATATATATGTATATATGTATATATATACATATATAATAGACATTTCATATATATATTTAGGTGTGAATGGGTTTGACTTGGAGAGATGTTGATTCACGACATGTGCTACAGAAGAGGGTGACTATAACTAGCAATAACTTATTGCATTTTTTAAAACTACTAAGAGAATAGATTTAAAATTGCCTCTCCAGGGCTGGGAATTTAGCTCAGTGGTTCTAGCACCTGTCTTGCAAGTGCAAGAGCCTGAGTTTGATCCCCAGTAACCACATACAATACTGGGGCATGGAGACTCACGCCAAGCAGGAATTAGTACCACATACCACAGTGCTGTGCATAGTGGCTCACACCTGTGGTCCCAGCACTCAGGAGGCAGAGGCAGGAGGCTTGCTGTGATGTGAGTTTGAGGCTGAGCTCAGGGCCAGCTTGAACTGCAAAGCAAAGCCCTGTCTCAATAAATAAATAAATAAAATTTAAAAAATTGCCTTTGCAGAAACAGGTAAATGAGATAAAGCCTTCATTAAATAGCTTGCTGAAACTATGTACATATGTATAATTATAAATAAATACTTTTTCAATTACAAAGTAAGCAAATGAAAATAAAAGCAGACAAACATTACTTTAGTTCAGGCAAATATAACTAGAAAAAAATGTTTAACAAATTTTAAAAATCTCAGTAAACATGGATATATCCAGACGGGAAATGTGGGAATATAGTTCATAATGTAAATTACTTTTAGTACTCCCTTACAAAGGTACTTGTATTTGAAATAGTGGAACACGTAACAAGTCATACTTAAAGTTAAGATCAAGTTTTCACAATATTGTGGATTTTTAACATCACCCTATGATTGGGTGTAGTAAGAAAATTAATGTTAGACATTTTAGAGGACTCACGAACCTCTCAGGACTGCACTTATGATTTTGTAAATGTCTGTTTTGGGATCGAGGGGTTTGAAACATTCTTGAGATTTCCAAAGTGAGTCAATGGTTATAAAATGTTTAGAAAGCAACAAAAATCTACTTATATGATCCTATAGCTTCAGATACTGGATTTCTGATGTGAAGGGAGAGGTAATTACACACAGTGTATTAGTGAAGATCACCACTTGAAAGTAGAATCCACCCCACAGATTTCAACAAAGGGGATTTATTTTAGGGAATTAGTTATACTAATTTTAAGGAACTGTAAAACAAAAAAGATTAACATATCAAGAATGCAGAGAGTGCTGGACCTACAATGGATTGACTTAATCAACTTTACAGTAGTGTGAAAATGCTACATGTTCAGTAGAAGCAATATTGAAAATTTGAATTTTGATCTTATCCAAGGGTAGCAATATTTTATCATATTCTCTTATCATTCAGGGCAGGAGCTGTGCGCTGTCGCTCCCAACCAGTCATGCAATCATGAGATTAAACAACTCATAGTCTAAGGCATACTAGACTCCTCAGCCAGGATGTTAGTAGGTTGGGTCTATTAGATGAATTTTCCACTTGTGGTATTTTCAGATTATTATGGGTTTATTAGAATGTAACCCCACTGCAAACTGGTTGGCCATATTTCAGAACAATAAATTCTAGGAAAAGTACTACTTTTAGGGATGATAAACCCAGCAGCAATGAGATCAGAGCCCAAAACCTTAATGTTTTTAGGAATGGCTTTAGAAAACTGGTAATCAACATTCTAGAAACACAGCCACAATTAACTAAATAAGACAACAGGACCACTTCTGAGAGTATTACACAAAGCTTTATGTTGGAACACAGAAATAGTAGGATGATGTTGATGTAAATAAGATAGGGTGCCTTTATTCTTAATTTTCAGTGTCTCTGTACTCGCTCCTATTAGCAGAACTGGATAGGAAGTCATTTAAGAAATGAGTCTGGGAAGTGTAGTACACTGTTTTTAGATTCAATGTAACATGCTAAGTATATGGAACTAGATTTAGATGAACAACTTTCATGCCATGTATTTTAGAATTGTACTGAGCATATAACATGAATTTCTTTATGTTTTTAAAGGTCTACTGAAGGCACTTAAATTAGCATATCAGCAATTCTGTTATTTCTGAAAAAAGCGGAATATATATGGGTCAAACCGAACCCTAGTAAAAATCCTGTGCATATTTTTAAAACCATCCCTGACATTTTCTTAAAGATCCACAGGAGGACAAAGGTTACTGCTTCAGTGCTGTAACAGGACTTAGGCAAAGGCATTGTCATCATTCTGCTTCACTACACTAAAGATGTGACTACTGAGGTTAATATGTACTGTTAGAATCAGGGGAGTCCTGGAGATAAGGTAAGTGCTAAAAATTTCTTAAGTAAAAGAGAAAAAGAAGGAAAAATTTAGAGATCAAAGATGAGTCCAGAGAATAAGTGATTTTCCTCGTAACTCTCCTTCCAAAGACTTTAAGTGAAGCAGACATACTAGTGATAAATAAGCTTAGAAATCTGGCCTGAAAAATAAAATGAGACTTGATTAGCCTTTTAAACTTTGTGTTTTGATAGATAGACTTGACTTTACATGGTAATATCTTGTTGAATAATTCTCAGCTCCATTAAGACCAAAAATAGGTAGGCACGGTGCTTAGGACTGAACTCAGCACATAAATCAGCCAGGAGAGAAAGAGAACCAGCTGGAGCTCTCCATGGTCCTGACATTGGTAGCCTGTACGTCTCTGTATGCTGATGGCTCCAATACTGTCTTGTCTGATTATTGGTTTCTACCTTAACTTTCTGTACTCTGATTAAGTTTATTGTTATTCTCCCTTGGATACTTACTCTTTATATTGCAGTTTATTGATTATTAAAACAAAGGTTACAATGCTTACACCTCCTAAAATGTTTCAATATCTATTAGCATATTTAATCATCCCATCAAGCTAATAAAGTTGGAATTGATTATTTTGCCTTATTTTACAAGAAAGGAATTTGAGGCATCAGAGGTAAGTGACATTTTTAAGGACATTATTTTAATGACTCATCAGAGACGTAAACCCAAGAATTATAATTCTAAAGCCTCTGATCTTTTTACTTAATGTGGTTACTTCAGGGACTAAAGTACTCATCTGATGCATTACTACTTCCCCAGTCCTTATTATAAGTAAAGGCACATGAAAATAATGTATGGTTCCAATGTATTTGGACATTTAAAAAATATATCTTTATAGTAAATAAAGGACATTTTGAATATTAAAGACTTAAAAGGCTAGTAGGAAAAAATGTCCAGCCTTTTTGTTTGATCTAGAATATTTCTATTGTGACCACAGATCATTAGTTGTTATGGAGTACCTGATGATTAAATCAAATATGATACTGATATTTCATAAAACACTGGGAAAGTATTGGCTCATTCCATATCCTGACCCTTGATCTTTCAAAATCAAAATTCCAATTCTTGGTAGATGGTCACCCAATAATTGGTTTTATTCAGACATGGACTTTGGCTAGCTGGGAGGATTTTTCAATATTGCTACATATTGCCACAATGGCCTATACTTCCACTGGGTTTAGTGACTAGGGACAATAATATTAATGTATACCAGAATTACTTGGTAGAAAGATATACAGAGCTGATGAAGAAAGTTGATTTATCTTGAAGTCCATGTTTATTCATGGTTTATCAGAATTCAATGCTCTTACTGACAGTTTTGTATAAAATGGCCATCACTGAATCAAGTTATTTGTGGTATGTTGGTTTTTAGTAGCTTCTGTGATGGTGGAATGTTAATAAGAAGCTAATTAGGCAGCACAACTAGAGCGAAAATAGCAAAAAAAAAAAATAACAGACAATGTAAGAAATAAGGGATGTAGGTCATCCAACATAAGTGACAACATTTCTATGTATAGTATTTAAACTATGTTATAAGTTACAAGGATTTTGACAGTGCCAAAAAATGGAGAAGTGATCATTTTTGCTAGGTATTGTGTAAGAAGGAGTAGAGGAAGCAGAGATGAATAAGATTAATTCCTTGTCTTAAACTTCTTGTACCCTAGTAACAAGGGGATAGACACGCACACCACTTCCCATATGCTCTATAAAACAAATACTACTGAACTATGAACCTCAGAAAGGGACAATAAATTCTCATGACATAGTATAGGGAATGCTTCCCACAAGAGCTGACATTCAAATTACGACTGGAAGAGAAGAGAAAAATCTCTCCTTCATCTTCTGTTACACTGCCATTTGCTTGCCATGTTTTAGCCTCACTGACATTTTCTCTTTTCCGACTTCAGGGCCTTTACACATACTGTTTTCTCTGCTTAAAATTATACCTCTTTCTTTGCATCTTGATAATTCTATTAACCTCTTAAGTTTTGGGTTAAATGTGACCCCACAGAGAATGTAGGGTGTTGGCCAGAGTTATATATGAGATGGCAGAGAAAAGGGACTTTTTGTGGCACAGCCCAGACATCCTAGGGTGCATGGTTGAAGAACAAAGGATAGCCCACAGCATAATAGTTCAATAGAATCAAAACATATTGCCTTAAGGAGTGTATATCTGTCCCTTGTCTTCCCATACTCTGATAAATTATTTAGATCAACTCTAAAGTCAGTCATGTAGTAGACCACCCACTACCCCATCCTTTCCCTGTCTCCTACATGAATTCCTGGACAGATATCCTTCTTTTATGCTTTATTCTTGCTTCTTGGTTCTATTAATAAAACACCCAGAAATTTAAATTTGGAGTTTTTTCTTTTTGACAGAAACTTTCTCATGCTGAGGAGGCTTGGGTAAAACCAGATTCTCTGGGGCTCTCAGAGGTAACTGGATATGAACTCTGAATAATCTCTCATCCTTTGCAACACCATGGTTGTGAACAATGACAACAGAAAGTTTCTGGATGCTCCCTTCCCCGGTATATATAACATTCCCCACATTGTTCTTTCTCATGGCATTTTTACTATTGTATTTATAATAAGTGCCATAGATATTGATGCTTTAATTTTTATACGTTCATTTATTTTTTACTCATTCATTTATTTTATTTTTTCATTTATTATTTTGGAAACTTCCTGAGACCACTAATTGGATCTATTCTGTTCAGTGCTGTAGCTTCCAGCAGAGACTCAGCTATCACTTATAAAGTGAAAGAAGGAAAACAAATAGGATAACAGGGTATCTTAGGTAAACAAGAACCCTAAGCAAAGGCTTATTGAAGTAAATTGGGATGATAAATATGTTAACTACAGGTGATAAGCTTTAAGTGGTATCCAAGCCCATTTCCATTCATAAGAAGAGAAATCGAAATGTGGTAAGGGATAAAGACATTTCACACACAGAAAGATGAAAGCACTCAATGAGGTGAAAAGAAGTAATAAACATCTGACTCTTGACAACAAATTTGGTTTTTGGATCCATGCCCTTTTGCCTCATGTAATTAATATGGAAAGTCAAGCCTGACCTTTCCTCATAGAGGCATTGTTGTACTGGAGTTCCAGCACTGTCTTAGGAGCAATGCTTCTCTTCCCTTATGTACTAGCTGAATTTTCTTGGGTTTAGATTTCCCTGCCTTCCAATGCTGTCAGAAGTTTACAAATGGACAAATTGCAATATCATCCTGGACCAAGGGTGGACTTGAGTTCACCCTGACTTAATATGTCCTTAAGCTCCAATATGAACTTCCCTGCTTACCATCGCGTCTATTATAACTCATCAGTATTTAGGGTCTACATAAAATTTGGGAGCAAATTCTTACTAAGAGAGGGATAATCACGGCTGATATGAATTGAGCTGAGCAAACACATCAGGCACTATGCTCAACTATTTGTGTGGATTTTCTAATTAATTCCATGTAAAAGTATGCTGTGTAGTAAGACTTGAATTATTTCCATCTCTGAGAGGTAAGATTTTATAAATTGGTCCTTCATGAGAGTATTGGGCTCTGTACCTAGAGTTGTTAGCCTACAGGTTACATGCATATATGAAGACTCAACAGGGAACTGGCTGAAGATTTTGGAGTGGGGATTCCAGCTGTATGTTCTTCTCTGCTTAGATCCAGATACAATAGCAGTGACTGGTCTCCAGAAGGTGAGTGAGGTGTGGAGGTTACACTTGGTAGGACTGATATTAGAAGGTTTTGAATACCCAGCTAAGAATTTTAGACTCAGTTGCTGGGAAGTGGAGCCATTAGGGTGGTTTGAGCAGGGAAACATTTTACAAGAGAGCAAAGTGACAGAATATTGCAGTTGAGGGGAGGGAAGTTGTAAACAGGTGCAGAATTCTGTAGTAAGAGTTCATGGAGACTGAAGGAAGGTTGTGGGGAAGGAGCAGGACTGGAGAGCTATTTTAGGGTAGAGTTGACGGAACTTGGCAATGAACTTTCTTGTCCCTTAGTGATGAAATACACATTTCCGCATCTTAGCAAATACATTTTTAATGATTGGTCAGTATTTGCTTAGCATTATCACTTTACTAAGAAGTACGAATTGGCTCCATCTCTGAAGAAGCATATGTTCTGGAGCCTCTCTGATTTATGAGTGCCATTAAGAAATACCTGTTGATGTTTAATTTCAATTAAATACATATGATACTGTACATGAGCTTCTGTAACCTGTTTGTAAGAAGTGACATTAAATTTATATTTATGTGTTAACAATGTGATACAATGACTTTATTAATTTAATATGTCTGTTCTAACTTCTATGAAGTATTTTAAAGACAAAGTTAATAGACAGAGAAGAGATAAATTAAATTGAAGATGATTTAAATCAGTTAAATTGAGAAGAGAGTAAATGTTTCTCATTCTTTTGAGTTGAGCTACCTGGCTAATATAGTATCAAAAATTATTTATGTGATATATAAGCATGCATATCTATACACCTACATATAGTCATCATTTTGTTTTTGTTATTATTGATTATTAAAAATAATGTTAATTAACTAGTGAACACATGTACTAGAATAAGATATTGCAGTTGATTCTGAATTCTCTGGTAGCTGAAATAAAAGGAAAATACAGTATACAGGATAGCATACATTAGGTGACTGAATAAAAGATAAATTTGTTCTAATGGACAAGCTCTTAGCATAGCAAGGAAGTCAGTGAAGAAGCTATTTTAATGGATAAGAAAGCTTGAAGTAAATAATGTTAATTTCTCCTCTTGCTGCTTCCTTCTAAAAGAAGTTTGTTTGATTGATGCATTTTTTTTATATATTAAAATTTTGAGATGTGGCCAAAACAGAGATACAGAATCATCAAGTTGAGGTAAAAAGACTCAGGAGAAAATTGAAGACTGGAGACTAACATCACAAGTTGTAGTAGTAAGGCATTCCTTCTTTACCTAGGAAAATATAATTTATAATAATAATGATAGAAATACCTGCAAAAGTGAATGTTGTGATGATTAAATGAGGTAAAAATGTTCTTGTGCTTAGTTTAACATCTTCCATAGCGCATTTGCTGAGACTGTTCAAGTGATGTCCCCGCACTAGAGGAAGCCTGACTGTAGGCATGTGATATAGTTGCAACTGCTAATCCCGATATGTTAACTAAAGTAGATAAAGAAATGTCTAGTGTGTGAGTTGAATAGCCTTGGGTGTTATGTATTGTCTTTGATCCATTCTGCTTTGGCACTTACTCAACTCCTGCTTTGCTTCCCAGACCCTAGGAACTAAACTGGTCTTCAGCATGCCCTTTTACCATTATATTCCATCCTGGGGTATTCCAGCCAGTCATGGACTAATCCTCCACAACCATGAGCCAAATTAAACCCTTCTTCATTTAAGTTGTGAGTATCAAACATTGTATCTTAGTGATAGGAAAACTAGAAGAGAATATGTTAAGAGGTGGGGTTGTTGCTTTCACTGTATCTGACTGTTGTGCAGAAGCCATTAGAACTGATTTTTGAAAGGATTTGGAGATATGGACTAAGGAAACTAGAAAGCTGCAAAAAAGATCCTGATGGATGACTCTGGGTAGAGGTCAGAAGACCAGAATGCTCATAGGAATGCGTACATACAGGACAGGTTAAAGAAGATTCTACTGGGACTGAGAGATCCATTAGTATTTGGACTAGAGACCATTTATGTGGTAAAAAATATTTGACTATATTTTGCCCTTGTGCAGAGAATTTTCAGGGAAGTAGAATAAAGGGTGTTGGACTAATTAATATAGCAGAAGAAATTTCAGGACAGTCCAGTATTCAGCATGTGGTAAGGATAATGTGGCTACTTTTAGTCTTATTTAGTGAGAATTATGGACAAAAGATAGAGCAAGAAAACTTGGAAAGCTTAAATTTTGGCCCAGAATGAACCACGTGTCCAACTGGGGACAAATAAAATATGGATGCTAAATATATAGTACTTCAGTTCATGAATGCTTTTGTTTGCAAGCAATTTGGTTTGCAAACAGAAGGGTTTGACAGAATTTTGTCTTTGCTTGTGAACTCTACACCAGGTGACAAGCATGATGACTGTGGCCATCTTTCCTGCACAAACAAGAGCATAGCCATCTTCATCAGAAATGTGACATGAGATGGAGCTGCTACAGATCCTCAGACAGTTCCTTGTGCAGATCTGCATGTTAAGTCCACTGACTGCTGTCGTTAGGTCTTGAAAGAAATTTCACTCGAGACAGATATATGAGAAACATCTCCTAACTCAGTCCTCACATTAACCGGGAGAGGTAAGTTAGTAGTAATACTTACTGTAAGGGTAATAGTCCATAATGTAGAAGTTTTTACAGAAATCAGATAAGGTTTTAACGGTATATGTTGGGATTTGAGTCTTTGCCTTCAAAATAGAGGCTTTGAGTTTCAATCCCTGTGTAACAAATGCTACTCAATTCTTTGGTGAATTCTACTCTTCTTGTTAATTTCAACTAACCTTATGTATGGGTCTGCTAAGCCATGGGGAGTAGGTATCAATACTTCTTTGGTTTAATTTCTTGAATAGGCATCATTACATCATAAAAAACAAGAGCTACAGTTTATTTAGTACTTAATACTTACTTTATTCAAGAAGCCTGCTAAGTACTTGATACCTACATACTCATCAAATTCCCTTCTCTTAATAATTCTCAGAAATAGACATAATTATTAACTTCACTTTTTAGATGAACATAAAATGACAGTTGAGAAAGTTAAAGTAAATTGCCCAAGGTCACACAGTAGGGAGCTGGAATTAACTCAAGACTTAAGGCTGAATAACTCTCGATGCTTTGATGTCCACTTCCAAATACATGAACCGAAGTCGAGGTCAGCTGCTGTGCCCCGCAGGATGGAATGAGACTGAATTCCTGACCTTGAGAAGGTCACTGTGCTGGTGAAGAATCTCTTAGGGAAGCTCAGCATCCGTTCGCCTTCACTGTCCTCTCAGGTGAACAGAGAAACAGTGTTTGATAATTCAGCAAGGTAACCTCTCTGGCTGTAAAGTGAAGGAGAAGCCAAGTGGGAGGAAGCCATCCAAGGCTGAGAATCAGCACCAGCATCTAGGGAGGGAGGGGTAAGAAGTAAAGTCTGCACAAGCAGTTAAGAGTCTCTACCTTACTATGAGAGATAGCGGAAATTCTGATTTCCCAAGACAAGACTATTGAACCACAATCCAGGCTGAGGTTATTTATATTCCTCTAACAGCCTTGTTTACACAACCTGCCTGGATGCAAATCAGCGCGTGGAAGTGGTGGAGGCGGTGAGGTGTGCAGCCGGAAGGGACTGGGGGATTGGTTTTAGTCACGTAGTGTTAACACGGCCACACATGACTGCCCACATTCCTGCAGCTCAGGGAGAGAATGAGAACACGGAGTCCCCGGGACACTTGCCCAGTCCTGCCTGAGCCAGAGATGATGCAAAAACTGGAGTGGACTCTGATTATCCCAGTCCATTCCTTCATGGCCGCCCCTCACCATTCTTTTCCAGCCATAGTCCTCAGCACAGCTCCCGGCCTCCCTTTCCTGTGCATCTTCCATTCTGGAAGCTCCTGGCTCTGGATGCATCCTGCTCCCTCATGCTAGTGTGCTCTGTCCTGGCCGATTCCTCTCCTCACAATGCCCTTTCCTCTCTCTTTTGGAAAGTATGTAATGTGTACCATGGGTGGGGGACCAGATGGCTTGAGGTAGTACCCTGGCAGAATTCTTATTGTATGCAAATATTTATGATGTTAGACTTGAGTCAATTTATACAAGGCACTGAATATATAATAGAACAAGTAGATCTAGGCAGGGCAAATACCTTGATGATAGTACAGGGATTACTGCCATTTGGGAAACACTGCTGTTATTTATCTAGCACAATATGCCTTTTACAGCATGGGAGACAGAAATGGAATTTCTTTCTTTCTATCCAGTTTCTGCCACAACTTTTGAAGTGCACATACCTAGTTATAAGACCTCCTTCTCTGTGCATGGTGCAGGGCCACATGTGGACCTCAAAATTCTGCTTTTCATGCCCAAATCCTGCTAGCACCGGTCGGACATATTAACTTTCTAAGGAAATCTCCTTGTACTCCTAGTTCCTTCTCTCTTTTTCTCCTTTTCCATCTCCTTCCATCCTCTGTCACCTTCTTGTTCTTCCTGTGTCTCTTCTCACCAGCACTTTGCAAGAAATAACCCTGCTAGTACTCTTCCCTTCATGCCTCCATCTCTATTCTCCCCTTTCTCTTTCTATCTCTTTTTACCTCCCTTTCCTCTCTCTAACCTACCTCCACAACTCTTGGCAATATCTAATCTTTTTCCCCTGTCAATAATATGTGTCTATTGGTATTATATAAATCAAATCTTGCAACTTTTAGTTTTTAAAAAAAACAGCTTAATTCCACTGAGATTCATTCAAATTTCTGTGGAAATCAGTAATCAACTTTCATTACGAGGTAGTATTGCACTCTCTATCTATAGCTATTTTACTCCTCATCTACTGAAGGACCTTTAGATTGTTTATTCCTTTCTACTATTACCAATAAAGCTGCTATGACCATGTCCAGGTTTTTGTGTAAACATAACTTTCTGTTACTCTGACATAAATCTTCAAGTGCTGAGTTGCATTGTAGTGCATGATTAACTTCATGGAAATAGGAGGTACTTTATTTCAGACTAGTTATACAATTTTCATTCCCACCAGCAGTGTGCCAATGGCCCCATTTCTCCATAGTCTTGCCAGCACCTGGTGTTACCGCTATGCTTTATTATAGTTATTCTGATCAATATAAAGGGGTAGCTTATTGTGGTTCTAATCAGCATTTCCTTACTAGTCTATGATATCAAATGCTTTTTTATGTAATTTTGGGGATATGTATGTGTCTACAAATACACACTATACGTAGGATGGTGGGGTATGAAAACAGTGTGTGGAATGGTGTTGCTATTGTCCATAGCCAATGTGAATGTTGGCTACCCACTCTGCATTGTGTGACCCAGGTTTAGCTGTTTCTTGGAAACAAGTTCAGGGGCTTGTCATTGTTTTTGAATCACAACTTGGCCTTCCATTGATTGTTAAAACTCACTACTGTTCCTTAATTTCAAACTCACCTTGGTTTCCTAAGGAAAAATAATGCAAAATCATACAGACTTACAAGTGTAGCACTGAATAATGGATTAGGAAAATGGTGACATACAAGCAATGTATTTTTCTATATAGTGCTCCTTTTAGCCAGTGACTTTTCTATACTGTTATTCACAGTTCTGCAGTTACACTTGACATTCCTCCCTATTTACCCTGAACCCTTGTTAGCATAAAGTACCCTACAGCCTACCTGTGATTCAATAAATAGTCATGAAAAGGGTATGCCTTATTCAGCAAACCTATTCTCTGAGGTGTTTTCCCCCATAGAAAATAAAATGAGCATTGTTGCCCAGGCTTAAATTGGACCAGGAGCCTTTGGAAGTATTGTTGTTTTTTTGCATGTGTCTTATGAACATTCACGTGTTATCTCTAAGCCAGCCCAATACACCTTGTGCTGTGTTAGCTAAATGCTAAAGTCACCCCCTAGTCAACCCAAAAAAATGGTGTTTTAGATGCAACATGAACTTAGCATAAGCTTTATATGTAAAATCAATTCTCAGGGGCAGAGACAGATCCATGATTCTTGCCAAAGGATGGAGAAAGAGCTTATCACAGGCTTTTGCTTTTTCCATATCTCCATTCTTTCCCCCAGAACTGATTACCAAACAGGAGCTGAGGGAGGGGGCATGTATCACAGGATTTCAGTAAGTGTGAAGAAGCTTCAGAATGTACCCAAAACCCTGTTTTGGTAGCTAACAAAATTGAGACACTGAGAATAAAAGAATTCCCAAAGTCACACAGCCTCCTCTGAATGAGCCCCCAAAGGGAAGGCTTAGCACATAAAGACTATCAGCAGGTTAGTGTGAAATACTGGCTTTATTCCTTCATTCATCAAGGAGCCAAAGACACTTCACTTTCCTAAGTGGGCAGTGTTGGTCACAGAAGGGCAAAAGTCAATGTTTAAGCAAAAAATGAGGGGAAAAGTGCTATAGTTTGGAAGTTAAGTACTTTAAAATTCCATATGGTGATACCTTGGTTTTCTGTATGACATTTATTGGCAAGTGGTAGAAACTTCAAGGGGTGGAGCCAACTGGGTTGTCTTCTGGTCCTTGGAACAGGTTCTATAAGGGAATTATGGGACCAAAGTTTCTTTGTTTCTGATTTGAATCCTGTCCAAGAATTAGTGGCTTTTCTCTACCATATTCACCTACATGATGTACCATCAGGCCACAGGCCCAGAAGAAATAGGCTCAATCAATCGTGCACTGGAACCTTTAAATCCATAGGCCAAGATAAGCCTTTTCTTTTTTTAAGTTGTTTATCTCAGGCATTTGTTATAGTAATGGAAAGCTAATGCAGTAACCTAATCATGTTCAAGAGGATAATAATGAAGAAAATTACCCAGGATTAAAAAGAAAAAGAACTCTCTCAATGGTTTGTAAACTGTGCTTTTTGTGACAAGAAATAGGCTTTGAAAAATAGGATGATTTTGAGAAATCCAAAGTGAGGGCTGGAGATTGTATTCATTTATAGTGACAGAAGGAAGAAGAGAAGTGTCATGCCATTTTATCTCTGTGACATCTGCATAGGATCTTCTTGCATTAGTAAAAAGACCGTAGGACAACAGATTATTTGGTGGTAGAGGAAGCATGCTGGGAGAGGGCACATTGTTGTAGAAACCCACTTGGGTAGAAACTCTTCATTCCAGCAGTCCTTGTTTTGAAAATGTCGCAGTATCAGGTCATGGAACTCATGAATAAAAACCCCTTCCTTATTTTGACTCCAAAGGAATAAAGATTTATTACCTTTCTAACCAGGGAAACAGTATTGACCCAGTGGCTGTTTCAGATTTTTAGCACTGTGGGCAAGAATATTTATTGCTTTTAATTACCATAAAGTAGCAAGGATCTTGTTTTAATAGATTTTCTCCCATTTCCCCCACTCTTGCTTTGCAATTCTATGTGTAGGGAAGAAGAAAAATGCTATTTCGATGTTAAGTAAAAATTCTCAGACAAAGATGATAAATTAAATATGACTGAGGCTTGTTTTCAATCTTTTCCTACTTTCTCTACAATCCTAGAAAATCAAAACAGTGTTACGGGAGTGAGTAAGTGTGTGGAAGGCCCTGGCTTTAACCTTCTGCTTCTCTATACAGGAGCGAAGGGTGGCAGCACAGGCTCTGGCCAAGGCAGAGTTTCTTTCCTTCTCTAACTCTCAGTTAACTCCTTTGTAAAATGGGGATAAAAAGGATTCCTATGCAGAGTCATCCTAATGTTAAAGTGGGATAATTGATTTTAAAAAAAAATCCTTAGCAGGAATCTCAGTAGATATCATTCAACAAAAAACAGCAATTTTTTATAATTGAGGATACAAAGGCAAGATTCTCTACACACACACACACACACACACACACACACACATTTTCCTCCTCAGATAGTTACATCAACACATTCTTTTTCTCCTCTCTCTTCCACTCTCTCTCCCTGTCTCTGTCTGTGTGTCTCTCCCTCCCAAATGTAGAAAACAGTGCCACCTTTACTGTATTACACTGTGTCAAAGGAAAAGTTCTTCAGATAGTCCGCTAAGCTCTGTGTCTGAGTTCACCAGGGTCCTGTGTGGACAAAGGAAAGGCTTTCTAGCAATGGCAGGTCATGTGTCAAGAGCTAATACTTCTTGTTATTGCGGAACAGTAAATCTTTTCATGCCAGGTTGCTGATGAAAGCTTAAATCCTAGAAAAGAGTGATTTTTTGCTCCTCATAAGGGATGTACACAAGGCTCAGTTGTATAGACCTTTAGATAGATGGCCCACAAGGAGGGTCGCTTGACTCAGTGTAAAGCCACTCCGTGTGTGCATTGTCTACCTGAGCCGGCCCGGGGCTGCTTGCTCACCGAAGAGCCCCAGCTGTGTGCTCTGACTTCCTAGAGCTGCTTCAGCCTCCTGTGGCCCGACTTCTGTGCGGAGGGATCTCTAGTGAGAGCTACAGCCATGTGAATGAGCACTTTTCTGTAGAAAGCGGTAATGTAATGCTGTAGCACCCTAACTACGATCTCCTTGTTGTTTCGCTTACTTCTCTTTCCCCAGCCTTAGGCATTCACTGTTTGCTAAGGGGGTCTATTTTCTAAAAATCCTTTATCATTATAGGAGGTGATCATGATATATATGTGCCATCAGGTAGGAAGAAGAGAAGAAAGTTTGGTCCCTCAAATCAATAATGGAAAAATAAAATAAAACAGAACAAAACAAAACAACTCACTACTATACCACTACCATCTATTATTTCTTTGGTGCCTATTAAGTGCCAGGGACTTTGATAAGCGTGAGGTACTATGAACCACTGGATAAGAGCAAGGGTTTTGTGGAAAACTATCGGAATTTCACCACTTACAAACCAATCCTTGGGAAATTTAGTCAGTTTTTCTGGGTTTAAACATCCTCTTCTGTCCATTTGGGAAAATAATATGTACCTTACAGAGCTGCAAACACTTGTAAGACATGTAAAACAGGGCTGGCCCACAGGACAGCCACAATATATGTTAGCTGTATTTACTACTCTTCTAATCTTATTTGACCCCTGCAATGGCTCCAAATAATTAATTTAATTATCCTGACTTTACAGTTGAGAAACTGAGCCTTTTAACTGGCCCAAGGTTACACAAACGGTGGGAGTGGAATCAGAATCAATCCATTCAAGGGCACAGTGAGCATGTGTAATGCACACTATGTATCTAAAGCTATGATAGCTCTACAGACTTAAGAAGCAAAAAGATAGAATCTCTGCCCCCCCCAAGAGTTTTATGGTCTAATCAAGCGAGTGAGTCATAAACAATTATAATAAGAGGTGGAAAGGATAACAATAGACATGTATGCAAGCCAGGAAGAGCTTATAGAGGATCATCTAACCCAGCATGGAGGATGGCCTAGAAAACAGGAGAGCTAAATTCACAGATGCCTTCTTAATCTCAGAATAAGGGCTGCTGGAATATGTTTAGATGGAACAAAAGCTCAGAGGTAGCTGTAGCATATCACAGTACAAAACAAGAGAGGACAATGAAGTAGATCAAAAGAGAAAATAAGCTCTAATTGGGAAAGACGTGATATGGACTGTGCCATCAAATGTGGACATCATTTTAGACACCATCATGTAGTCTAACAGGGCCCAGCAAAGTTCTGGGTTCCCAAGAACCAGTGTTTAGGTATTAGAGGCCAGTGTGAAGTTAGATGCATTGAACCAGTTGGACTCTTATGTAAGAGGGTTTCACTTAGAGAATTGGAATTAAAAAGAGGACTAAGCATCAAATTTAAAGAACTAACATGGTTTGGATGTCTAGAGTCAAGAAAACAAATAGGTACATCGAGGAATGTTCTCAGCTTTTGGCTTAGATGGTAGTTAACAAAGATAGTGGCTTCACATAAAAAAAGGCAGAAAGCAGACATAAGGCATAGTAGAGGAATTGGATGACTGGAGTTTGGCAAATACTGCTTTTGAAGCATCTAGTATCCAGTGGTTTTTTTTTTTTAATAGTGTCTCCCTTTTGTAGTTCATGATGGCCCTGAGTTCAGTCTCAAACTCACAGCAATCCTCCTGCCTCTGCCTCCCAAGTACTAGGATTACAGTTGTGAGCCACCACACCTGACACTGTGGTATGTGGTTCTGATTGTTGGTGAGTGCGAGTCTCCACACCCAGCATTGTCATATGTGGTACAGGGGATCAAACCCAGGACCTTGTACTTGCAAGGCAGGCTCCAGAACCATTGAGCTAAATCCCTGGTGCAAGTATACAGTTTTGGTGTTGGGGACAAATGAATTTTGAGGCTGAAAGCTGAGGAGCCATTAGAGAATTATTGAGTTGATACAGTGAAGATGGGTAAGATCAGCCAGGAGGCAGTGTAGAAGAATGAACAAGAGCAAAACTCAGGCAAGTGGTATTTCAGGAGTAGATAAAACACATGGATTTCTATGGAGGGAGAAAAGGGAGGCAAAGAAAAAAGAGGAAATCAAGGAAAGTACTGAATTCCAGAAGCTGAGGTAAATATTTTCAAAAGAGGAGTAGATTCAAAGTCAAATGTGGGAAAGATAGAACAAAAACAAGAAAAAATGAAATATGCTCATTGGACTTGAAAGAATGAGAGGTCACTAGAGACTGAACCTATGGGTCTTAACTCTGACAAGGTGTGTTTGCTCCTCCAGGCTACACAACCACTGCCCTCTGGGCTGTGAGACTGGGGGAGTGAGGAAAAGCCCACAGGCAAATTGTTGGAAGACTTGACTCTCAGTCTTGTCACCAATGCCTTGGGGATCCCTGTACATCTTTGTAACTCCAACTCTTTAATCGTATTGGAGCAGAAATGACCATTGAAAACATTTCAAAACTGTTCCGTGGCCCCAAGGAATAGTCAAATAAGAAACCTAGTAAAATGCTCTGCAGTTACATCACATCACTACTGAGCAAAGGAAGAACTGAGTTGCTCAAAGTCTGGTGGCAGGAAGGTGCTTAAACCTGGGGTGGCCCCAGAAGATTCTTCTGGCTCCCCTCACATACCCTATCCACTACTCCAGAGCTCCAGAGTCCACTACGCAGCTTCGGGCATTCTGTCTCACCCGTTCAAATGAGAAGGTTAAATAAAATAATATAAATGAGGCTTACCTCTCAATACAAAACCCAGAATCTACCAATGAATGGAAGTTATAATAAGAAGTTTGGATTTTTGCTGTCCTTTTCTATGGAAACTTCTGGAGACAAGATGCCTCCATGATGGTTTACCCCAGAGGAAACAACAAGTTTGTGCATCCATTGTCATGCCGTTGCTCACCGTTAATAAGTACAGATCGAGCTAACTTTTCCTGGTCCAGAATCAAATGGTCCCTCTTCATCCCTTGTAAGGCTCAGCAAAGCCACATTTTATGTCTGCATTCACAAAACATGATAGGCACAGTAATAACGAGAGAATTTCTGTTAGTGAAAAAATATGAAAGGGTTTTGGCTTTGAGAAACTTTGAGGAATGAAAATACCTCAGGGAATTCAAGAGTGCTGATGTGCCAACAATAAAGAAAATTCTTCCTAAAAAACTTCCATGTTAACCTAATAATTATTACCAGTGATGTGTGCTAGATTATGCATCACTTAAAGAGATATAAGAACATAATTATATTACAGAGATGAAGAGAGGGAGAAAGGAAAGGTGCCACGTAGCCAATTAGGACACTGATTTGTGACAAATGGAACAGAAGAGAGGAAAAGGAAGCTTAGGAAGAGCAAAAGATGAGAAAGAGAATGGGAGGGAGGAAGTAAGAGAGAGAAGAATGTGGAGGAAAAGAGAGAGAAGGAGAGGAGGAGGGGGAAGGAGTAGAAGGAAAAGAAACAGACCGAAGACAAAGCAGGGAATTAAAGGCAGCTCTTAAAAAGAAAGACAATGGGCAGAGAAATAGAAGAGATAAGGAGAATCAGGACTTGATTTCAGCTTGACTCTCATGATAAATGTGTCTGTGATTTGCATTGTCCACCTTGACAGAGGAGTTCAGCCCTGACTTTAAAGCATGAGAGTATAGCTGTGGTCTGCTAACCTGCCTGCATCCTGCGGTCCCTGCTGGGAAGACAGCGATGTTCTTTCTCTGTGGGCTGAAACAGGCCAGAGATGCTTCTTTCTTCCTTGCCTAACAACTCACCCCTGGAAATGCTGCTCCTTATTCTTGCCTTTCAATGCTTTGAGCAGAAAGAAAATAATAAGGGAGAAGATGAATTGAGATTTCTTTATATTTTCACTGAAAATGACCACAGACAAGAAACTTTTCCAGTCAATGGCTCTCTTGTGAGGCTTTAGTTTCTCTACCAACAACCAGTGCTACCAGACACCGTCTCCTTTATTTTTAGGACTTCTTCAGAGCTGGGTGTGGTGCCTTTTATGCAGTGGCAACAAACAGATGCTTGTTAAATTCATGGGACCCTTGCTCCCTGCTCTTCTGGGCTAAATGCAGAGCAGCAAATTGGAATAGTAACATTTTGCAGACCTTTGACTTGAGTAGACAGGAGCAGACAATATTCAGCCAGGGAAGACACTGGGCTTCAAGTCACACAGCTGGTTAAGGACAGAAACAAAGTAACCCTGGATCCTGTGGCTTTCTCTGGTCCACCCCTCACCCATGGACATTATGGATCAGTCTGTACAATCAAGGGAAGCAGAAGCTCTTCCTTTAATGTAGTTATAACTCATTTATAAATTAGGTAATTTTGGAGGGAGTTAAATGATTTCTAGTTTACTTATTAAGCATTTAAATGCTTCTCTTCCTGCACAAAGCATCATGCATATTACACAATGACCATTATGGAAACTCATTGAAAGAATTTTCTACTTTATCCCAGAAATGCACTCGTGTGCACATGCCTGCATGTACACACACACAGACACACTCATCTATGTGCCAAAATCATTTTTGTGTGTGTGACATAATTCCAAGAATATTGCACTATGAAAACAGGTTTATGGAACGTTATATTTGTGTCACATCCCATCTACCTATAAATATTTTAATACCCATTATTTTTATTTTTTTAGAACCCATATCAGAAATGAGACATGTGATTTTTTGGGGTATAGGCAAGACTAGGATTGTTTTTAAATGTGATGCTTAGAGCTAAATGGGCAGAATGTGCATGTCTTTTCATACAGAAGCTGTTCAAATTACTATGGTTCTGGGAATCAGATGGACTTGGTATCAAATCCCCTTCTAGAATGCCTTAGCCTTGTGAGTTGGGCCACGTTTCTGGATCTTATTTTCCTCATCTGTTTAGCAGGATAATAAGAATGAGATCTCCAATGATGTGGCAAGTGTTAGAGGTCCTGTCTACAGAGTTCTAAATACACAATGGCTGCTCAGCATTGTGATTATTATCAGTCAGTCCATCTCGTCTACCCATTCAGTCACTGACAGACTCTCTGTACTTTCTTACTTCCTTTTTGGTGTGGAGGCAGGATTACATTTCTGCACTCACAGACGAAATGTATTTCCACATTGAATCACAGTTAACCTGCCATTTCGTTCTGCAGAGTGCAAACCCGTCCACTTTTCAGTTTGGAGCTGATCATTGCTGATTCATGCCTTTGCCTCGACACTTGTCTTATCCCATTTCCCCTTCAGGGGAATGAATTTTCTGCTAAATCGTCTATTTTTATAAAAGCTGTTACATTTGTGATTTTTTAATTTTTATGTTTCAGCAAGTTGGAATCTCTCTTTAAAGGAACACAGCCCACCAGCATCTAGACTTGGTGCTGAGGACAATCAGGATGCCAAAGATAGTCAGGGAATGACCTGAAGTTCTGATTTTCTGGAACATGAAAGTGCAAAGAGCCTTTATCCTGGTCCTGAGGACCACCGAGCAATGGGAGTGTTATTTGGTCAGGAGGATGTATTTGAGACAGGAATGCAAAGACACAAGGAGCCTGAGTGGGTACACTGTCTTTATCTTAGTGTCTGAGCTTGGAAGGAAGGGAGTGCCCACACATCAGGCCGCGGTTGGCTCACCTGGAACACGAGGGAGTCCAATGAGGTCATCTCAAAGGCACGCTCAGGTTTGCCCTTTACTACCTCTTTTGCTGAAATCCTGTCAAAGCCCAAAGGGATTAATTTTAATGGTCAACTGCCAGGTGCTTGTGGCTGTCAGGGGGATAATCGTGAAATACGGTCAGTACCTTTCCAGTCAACCTACGTGGTGACCCCCAACTCTGCCTAATTGCAAACTAGTGTCCTTTAACCAGTCTGCGAATAGACTGAATCATAAATTAGTCCATATCCAGGGGTTTATATTAAGTAGGGATATTTTATAGAACATAATTGCACATGGGCAATACAGTAAGAGCTATCTCACTTGCCATTCTCTAAGCAAAACCCTCTATTACCTGGCAAGTCTGCATTCTGTTTTTATGCAAAGTGAAAAGAAAAAAATCAAGTCAGCAAGCTGATATCCTAGGCTTATCCTGAGAAAATAAATTCGATGATATGCCCTAGGGTCAAGTATGGATTTAACTCCACACCATGCAACTCTAGTAACCACTCTACAATGCAGTGATTCAATAGAAGCAGACTAAAGAGACTGTAAATTCTGCAGTGCTGAGTTTTCACTGAAAAGTAAGAGAGGAGGCTACGTGCTGTTATTTGCCCACAAGGTAATTGCACAACAGTACTAATATGGATTCATATTCCTTCATACTTTCTTTAAAAATTATTTTAAAACATTTCACATCTAGTCCCTTTAAAGATTCTTTCACCAATTGCATACAGTAGAGAAAACATTGTTATTTTTTTTT
>PVIR01001178.1:0-133889 GCA_004026965.1 Petromus typicus | reverse complement strand
AAAAAAAAAAAAAATTTCCCGTCCTTTTCAGCGCATGAGTCTCATCATTTTTGCCACTCTCTAAAGCCGCTGGAAGTCCTCTTTTCTGTGTCTTGCACTGTCCTGCCTGCCTTGATGTCCTGGATGGATTCAACTTATCTTTCATGGTCATTTTCCTTTGTGGGTAGATCCAGAGGCCAAACTGTGAGGATCCAAGGAAGAATCAGACAGATGAGGACACAGAATCATGTTTTAGAATCCTGCCTTTCTGTTGGATAGTGCTTAGCAGCTGCAGCAATCAACATTTTTTTGTTTTGTCTTGCTTTTTTGAGACAGAGTCTCTCTTCCTAGCTCAGGCTGGCCCTGAACTCACTGTCTAGCCCAGGCTTGTCTTGAACTCCCGTCAATTCTCCCACCTCTACCTCCTGAGTACTGGGATTACAGATGTGAGCCACCACTGCTGGCACTGTGGTGTGTGGTACCAGGAATCAAATTCAGGACCTTGACCTTGCCAGGCAGATGCCTGAACCACTGAGTTAAAACCCCAATCCCAACATATATATATATTTAGTCACCATATCAGGCATTGTTGTATGTGGTTATTGGGGAATCAAACCTGGGCCCTTGAGCTTGCAAGGCAGGCACTGGAACCACTGAGTTAAATCCCTGGTGCCCAACATATTTTTGTAATTATACCTCATAAAGACATGAGAAAGGATATGAGCGGGGCTCATGTCCCGGGCAGATTCTGCCCCTTCCAACAGCGCAGTCTTGGGGCTGTCAGCTGGCACTTTCGTCCTGGCTCGGGGGCTACTGTGCAGGCTCACCACTCCTGCTAACTGGAGCCTACACAGCACCTGGCCCATAGGCCCAGCGTCTACCAGGAGACCTGGCTTCCAAGGAAGGGTGTGGGCAAGGCTCTTGCCTATGGGACCCAGGGTCTGGTCACACATGGTTGACAGCAGTACAAATATCTCCCAAAGGCAGGGCTGAGCCAGCAGCTAGAGACACCACTGGAAAGATGGGTCCTCCTGCAGGATGACACTTGCATCAGCCAGACCACGTGGAGCCCCACATCCAGGAGCACCCAGGGTCCACGATTCAGTGGCTGGATGAAGACAGATGTGGTCTCACCACTACTCTCCATGGCCCATGGGGGATTTGGGGTTGCTTGTTCTACAGCTCTGGGCTCAAGAGAGCTGGGGGTGTGACCTCCCAAAGTCCACTAGACCACAGTTACAGCTGCCACCATGGCATCTGGGGCTCCCTGTGTCCTAGAAACAAGCAGAAATATCACTGATCAGCAGGAAGAACCAATAGGATTCCAAGGAAGTCACCTGGGTGCCTAATCCCACTCCCACTGAGAACAGACCTCGGCGACAACCTGGGCCAAAGAGTTCGGCTGACACGACTCAGAGCTTCCAGAAGAAAGTCTGGGTGACAGTGGGCATGTGCCCTCAGACCTGCCCTCAGGACAGTGCAGGTGGATGGTGGAAGAGGAGCAGGCACAGCTAAGTGGTACACTGGTGTGGAGATGTGGGTCCCCACGGGCTCATGGGCCAGGGCAGAAACCAGGGAAGGCTCTGCAGGGTAGCAGGGACAGCAGGCAGCTCTTGGCCTGGGCACGTGCGGGTCACACTCCCCTCATCTGAAAGCAGGCAGCTTGCAGCCTTCCACAGAGGGCAGCTGGGAGAGAGGCCAGTCAGTAAACTGGAGCTCCCTGGGGCCTGCGCTGTGTCCCGGCCACTTCCTGCCCCCTTCACTCCACACCTCCTACCTCCTTTCCCGGTCTTTCCCAAGACAAATCTGTATCTTAGCCATCTTGGCTTCTGCTCCCGAGGGGCTGGAACCAGTGTTGTGTCCCTTTGTTGGAGTGGCAGCATTTTTCTCAGGTTCCATGGTTTTCTCTGTGCAGCGTTTCTGAAGGAGGCCTTGGTCCAAGTGGATTTCAGCTCACAGGCTTGTTGGAATTGAGGTGGGTCCTGTGCTCCTGTTGGATCCCTTCACAGTAGGTGAGGGGTGTTACCCTAGGTTGATGTGTGCAGCTTGAGGTCCAGCTGCCAGTGTGGACCTCAAGAGCAGAAGTGCAAGGGCTCTGATCCTGGAATGCTGTCAAATGCCCACCATTATGACCCAAGCACTCCACCCAGAGCAGGGAGTCTGGGGTCTCCACCACTGGCCCTCCTACTGTGGGCCTGTGTCCTGGGCCTGGGTCACTTATAGGAGGCCCTGCCTGGCTTATCACCACACAAAGGCTGGGCGGTGTCTGAGTGGGAGCCCAGCTCTCCCTGGCTTCTGGCCTGAGCACATTTTTAAAGAGGGTGGGGAATTTATAGCCCAGATGTATTTTGAAAGGGCTCCTGCATGGGATAGTTAGAAAGCGCTTTTCAAATTACTGTTTGTCTTGCAACTCTCTCTCCAAACTTCACTGTAAGCTGTAAAGTGTGGAAAATTGTATGTTCTCAGTGAACACAGGTGGGCACTGGTGAGAACAAGAGTATGTAGGAAGCAGGATGATACGTCCAGAGTCTCTGCTGTCCTTTCACCCATGCAGGGTGCAGCCAGGAGCCGAGGTCTCAGCGTCCTTTAGAACTCAGACTTCTTCATGTTCCAGAGCAGGACAATCTAAATATTTCGAGAAGCCAATAAAACTGCTATCCTCACCTGGAATGCCACAGAAAGGCCACAGCAGCACTTGGCTGGCACTGTGGGCCCACCCACCCACACAGCATCTTGCCTGCAGTAGGTGTGGCACGACCTTTGGTGAATCACTGCATAAAAGAGAAATCTGTATGATATGGTCAGATGTGTCAGAGTGGCTGTGTTGTCAGAGCACAGACTTGAGATTCAAAACTGGGTGGAAATAGTAAACTCTTTGTTTAGAACAAAAATAGGTCAGGTCAGCAGAAATAGAGCTGTGGAAGCAGCCAGCTCCCAGGCACCTGGGCTGCCTCAACAGCTGCCTTTGCTCAGCAGGGCCCACAAATGGCGTGAGGGGTGTGGCGGAGGGAGCACAGCTACAAGGGAGCTCTTCTTGGCTCTGCCAACCACTGACCATGTAGCCTTCTCTTTGCTCCTTGGCATCTGCAAGGAGAGGAGTGGAATAAAGGTACAAATCCCTGAGCAACTGCATCCAGTGATTTATAGACAAAGAATCTTCAGCTCACTATTAAAGAAGAGTTCTTGACCGTCCCTTCTCCCTGTGGAGGTCCAGCGAGACCCTGTTTCTGCACAGTGGTGAAAAGTGCTACCCTGGCTGGTCCCTGGGTCCTGGAGGGTGGACAGCTGAGGAGGGTGCTGGGGGAGAAGCAGTTAAGAGAGCATTGCTGGAGTTTCTGGCACCCGAAGCCTGCTGGGCTCTAGGTGTCTGCTGGAAAACGCAGCTGAGAGCCAGGTGACACGCATGTGTGTGTGTTTTGCTGTTACCAGAGAAACAAGAGGGAAAAATAAAGAACGAAGTTTCCACAAAAATCCAAACTGACTTCAAAAGTGTCTGTGTGCAAGGAGAGAGGAGAAACACAGGCGGGCATTCCAGCAACGGGCACTGTGTCCTGCTGGGCAGCCTACTCCACCCACGCTGCGGGCACACAGCCACTCAGCCCTGGAAGTGGGAGATCAAGTAGGTTTTTCCGGGCAGGACTGGGCTGCCCCAGCCTCTGGGCAGGAGCTGTGCCTCCCCTTGAAGTCGTCTGAGACACACACTAACTGCTCTGTTACCCCAGATGGGGTGGGGTCACTAAGACCACAGCCACAGAAGACTTGGGGCTGCCTGACTAAGTGGCTATAAATAGGAGGGAGGGGTCCTATTAGCACATGAAACACCAAGGGTGAGGAGGCCTGGAAAGGAGGAGGCTGTGAATTTAAAGAAAGGCTCAGAGCCAGACGCAGTGGGCCAGCTCACCATCCCAACATGGCCCTCTTGAAAACTCACGTCTCTCCAGAGTGGAGGTGGTGCAGCCCTGCCACTGCACTTCCGCTGCAGAGAGGGTTAAGAATCTATTCTCCGGAGCTAGAGGAAAAAGCCTTTCACACACAAGGCCAGCAGTCAGGCCAGTGCAGGGTCAAGCCCATCTGAGGAGGAGCTGGCTGCCCCTGGGCGTGGAGTGCAAACACCATGGCTGCACAGCCATAGTCTCCTCTGGGGTGTTCAAAGGGCCAAGGCACAGTACCTGGACTCAGGAAGCCTACCAAGCCTGCCTTCCATCCTAGTTGGTAAAGCTGGGCATTTTAACCACAAAAAGCATCTTCAGTTTGGTGGCATTCACTTCCTTCAGTGTTGCACAATCATCTCCTCCACCTGGTCCCAGAACCCCTTCTCCCAGGGGCAAACCCTGACTCTCCTGCCCTTCTGTGTCCCTGGCACCACCAGCCAGCCTCTGTCCCAGCACTGGCCTGAATGAATGACACCAGTGCAGTGAGACGGCTGTGGCTGTGTGCCTGCATTCTGACACCTGGCATGGCACTGTGAGCAGTATCGTGATCATTCTGTTCATGGCTGCATAGTATTGAAGGAGAAAACAAATTGGTCGGGCCTTTTCCTTGACAAAGCAGCTGGCCTGTCTCTTGGAAGAGTCCTCATGGCTGAACTCTGCCCCGGAGGTGTTTGTTACATTCACTGCTGAGCCATAAGTTCCTTTTGTTACTTTTAGGGTCTTGGTGCCTCAGACTGCCAGAGCTTGCTGGGACCAGCTCCCTCCCACTGCTCAGGAATTTCCTTTGCTCTTAAACAGTTCTTAAACATTTCCTTTGTCCTTAAACAGCTTATTCTTACCTCTCCACCAAATGCAAATAAGGCAGAACTGTGTACCATATTAATCAGTAAGACCTCTAAACTTTGTAACTAATAAGATTACTGGGCCCATATGTAATTGAAAGAGTAGAATGTGTAACTTTTCTTTTCTTTTCTTTTTTAGGTTTTTTTGAGACAGAGTCTCGCTTTTGTAGTTCAGGCTGGCCCTGAGCTCAGCCTCCAACTCACATCACAGCAATCCTCCTGCCTCTGCCTCCCAAGTGCTGGGATTACAGGCGTGAGCCACCACGCCCAGCACTGTGGTGTGTGGTACTGGTTGCTGCTGGGTGTGAGTCTCCATGCCCAGTACTGTTATGTGGTTACCGGGGATCGAATCCGGGCCATTGCGCTTGCAAGACACCGGAACCACTGAGCTAAATCACCAGCCCAGAATGTGTAACTTTTCAACCAATGCGGTAATGCCAAATGCTTAGTTTCTGTAAGCCCCTCCCTCCTTGAGAAAATAACTCAGCTCTGGCTGAGCTGGGGGTCAGTCTCTGTGGTGGAATCTCAGACTGTCCTGCCTGCGTCAAAAACAAAACTGTACACTTGATCCATTCTCCTGGACTACCTACTTAGAGCTGCATACTCTAGCTCACACTTTGCAGGTGCAGCAATTCACAGTAAGAAATAATCATCTTCTCTGTATTCATCCTCTCCATGTATTTGGGTTACTCCCTGATGCTGCGACTGTCACTAAGGCTGTCACAGCCACTATCTTCAGAGAACAGTGTGAGATTAGCATGATAAAGGAGGTAAGCAGTGATAGGTAGAACTTGGGGGAACTGATCCTAGACAAATTCTGGCGGGGCTGGTAGGACATAAGGCACCTGAGACCTAGCACCAGGCGTACTCAGTAGCCAGAGGACTTTTGCCATCAGGGACCCAGGATTTGGATGGCAGGACTTCGCAGCCACGAGACACTGTACTAGGGAACTCAGCCCTAAGGTGACTTGGCTGCCATGGTACCAGTCACCAGAGGTACTTAGCACCTAGGCAGGGGACCCATGTTTCACTGAGCATCCTACATTTCCGGTCCCAGTCCAGTGACTTCCGGGGCAAGGCTTCTCACAGACTTCCGGGGCGGGGCATAGTGAGGAGGGACTTCCAGCCGGCCCTGCAGGGCTGTGCCTACTTGCCTTGAGGGTCCTGCCCCTGACCTGTCCCCTCCTGGAATGCTCCATCCTCGGTCTGGCGTCCCTGAGTAGAGAGCAGGGAGGCAGGCTGTGGACCACGTGCGGGTGGCCTGGGGTGTCCATCCAGGTGGGTCTGCTGCAGCGGCTTCCTCCGCCTCCGCCTTGAGTCAGAGCGACTTTCCACGCGGAGTTCCGTTGGCCAGCGTGACTCAGCGTGGTCACCCTGTGACCCACTTTCCGCTATGGTTTTGGCTTGGCGAATTCCCATGGCTCCTCTCTTTCCCGCAGGCCTCTCTTCTGGGGACTCCGGGCCAGCGAAGGGGTTAGCACTGAACAAGGGCTCTAAGGATGGACGCTGGGCCTGGCTCCCTGAGTACTGTCTGGGAAAGTGCCCTTTCCTGAGCACTCCCGACTCCCGGGAATGAGCCCATCAGTGTGTGGGGTCGTCCAGGTCTGAGGTAGTGTCCTGGGGAGGGGGACTGGTGGGGGGAAGGTGTCACTCGAGTTCTTAAAGCTGTTAACAAATGCTTTTATCCACTGGATCCATTTGGCCTTCAGAGTCTCCTATGTGGGAGCACTCATCCTTGCTGTGAGTTTAACCCTGTGCTCACTGGACATGGGATGGCTGGGGAACTCGAGTTTGACATCCTACTGTTTAGATAAAGAACAAAAATGGGAGGATGCTGCCTATAATCCCAGTACTAGGGAGGCTAAGTCAGGATAATCCTAAGTTTGAGCCTAGCCTGGGTTAGGTAGTAAAACTCTACCTCAAACAAACAAGAACAGAAATGAAAGAGAAGGGAACACACACTTGTCCACATGGATTCTGGGTGGAGTGCCCTGTTCTATATCCTTGCGACTAAGACACAGGCTGCCCTTTCCACATTGCTCTGCCATGCTATTTAACCAGCCCCCGAGGCTGGACATATCTTTCCATGGCTGTCTTCAGGCATAGAAGCACCTACCAGGCTGGGGCAGCTCAGACCTAGCTCCTTGGTCCTGCAAGGGTGCTAAGTTGGAATGGGCAGTGTCTGTTCTTTCCAGGAACGAACACGCACATTTCTTAAAGGGAGGTGTGGAAAACACTTGGCAGCATCTGCTTTAATGGCTTCTCCCTTCCACAGGGTGTCATCGTGGGGAGCAGCTCTCAGACTCAGCTGTCCAGGGACTGCCATCCCACTGACAGACTGGGAGAAGAGAGAGTGCTCCTTTCTTTACCAATCTGTCCTGTAACATCAATGGAAACAGCCTTATTCTGGGAACTGGCTGCCTTTGAGTGGAGAGCTGGAGATGTAGATCCTGGCTGGTGTGGGAAGTACCCTCCTCCTTGCAGGTGAGGCTCCTCCTGGTCTGGGATGCGTTTCTTTGCTCCCCAGTCTGTGAAAATTGAGGTCCTGCTGTCCACCTGATAGGAGAAAGGTTCCACATGGACACGGTCATGGTGGGTTAAGTCCTGGGAACCCAGCATCCCTGGTGGCTCAATCCCTGGCAAGCCTATGTGGGAGCCAGATTTCTGGACATGGTAGGCTGTCCTTGCCCCTCTGCCCTGTAGTCTTCAGGACCATGGCTGGTGGCATAGGCACTGGGTGGAGGCAGTGAGTGGATGGGGTTCCCCACTGACATCCTGTGTCCCCAGTGGGCAGAGTGGACCCATTCTCTCTTGGGGAAATAGAGATGCGTAAACAACAAGTCAGGCAGCTCAAGTGACTGCAGCCTAGTGTGTGTGGCCATCCTAGTGTCCCAGGTATGTGCTCCACAGATGACTCAAGCTCCCAGGGCACAGTCAGTTCCCATGGAGGGTCTCTCTGCCCCACTGGGTCCTCAGAGCCTGTCTGCTCCACCCACCCAACTCCAGCAGCTCTGGAGAGAAACTCCTGAAGTGTCTGATAGCTTAAGTGTTCCCATCTGCGAGACCAAGCTGAGAAGACTGAAATCGTACCATAAATGGAAACGTTTGGATGGGGCCACAGACAGCTGCCAAGTGACTAAGCTGCCGAGGAAGGGGATCTGGGGTCCAGTGGGCCAGCGCGTGGAGCCGCCAAGAAGGCTGAGCAGGCCCGGAGACAGTGGGAAGCGGGAGCAGCGTGCTGACTCACCCAGCCCGAGCCGCCGTGAACAGGCTGCTTAGAAGGTCCTCAGCTGGTAAAGGGAATCTCTGGCTTGGCCCCCTTACCAGCACTTGAAAGCTAATGAAACAGATCTTTCTTTCAAAGTCAGGATGATAGATGTTGGCAGAAATCAAAGGGAAGCTGTTTCCACACAGATATGTTTGTTCATACCACAAAACCATCAAGCTCCGACTGATTTGGTCAAGTTAATAAAAAGCAGGAAAGAGAGATAATTACTTAGGGTTTTTTTTTTAAGTTTTTAATCTATGCTATGGGAACTCAATTTTTGTTTAAAAATAACATTTCCTTTCTTTTTGGTTGACTTACCATTTCTTCCAATTTTGCAAAATTCTGTGCTTCACATTGGCGTTCTGACATGACCACGGCCGTCCAATGTTGTGTACAAATGAAACACCGTTCACGTATCATGAGGTGACTGCCACACCTGGCGTTCCCTCCCACGTGGGTGCAGGCGGCTCCAACAAGGGACCCAGCAGCAGTAGGCAGGCTGCTGGGAGAAGGAGCTTGAGTCCCAAGTGGCCAAGAGGCGAGGTCCTGCCCTCCACCAACTCGCTCCGCGGCCTCCTGGGAGTGGCAATGCCCCTGTGCTGATGTCAGCCTGGGAGACAGCATTGGCTTCCCAGCCCACTCCGGGGCTCCCTGCAGAGCCTCACACTGCTTTGTAAGCCTTGACCTCCAGGGATACTTTATGGACCTGTTAAATGTGAAATTTGTGCTACAGGAGCAAGCTGCCTAGGGTGGCAGAAGTCCAGATTGTGCAGAGCCCAGCTTGGAGCCAAGGCCCACACCCAAACCCTCAGGCAGCCTGGGCAGCAAGACAGCCAGACCCACTCCGATGAGGAGGCAGGAAGGGATGTGCATTTGGGCCAGATGTGGGGCTGGGGGTGACACCAGCAGGTCCTTTTAAGTCCTCTGAGGCTGCCTTGGTGGGGGAGCTGGTTCCAGACCCTGCTGGCCAAGGACACAGTACAGAGTACTCTGGCTGAGGGACAAGGAGTCTTGCAGAAATGACTCAAAGGGCCTAGTGGGCAGTGGGTGTCCCTCGGTGCTGTGAGCCTGCATACCCACCTAGCTGTCCCCACGCCATGCACATGAGGGGTCCCTGTCTCCATATTACAGCAGTGAGCAGCTGGAAAAGGAAAACACTGAAGGCCTAGCATTTATCATAGTATCAGAGGATCATAGTCCTTAGGGGTGAGTTAAAATACACATGAGATCAGTGTGTTGCAAACTAAAAATCACTACTGAAAAGTAAGGAGCTCTAAAAGGTAGAGAAATTTGTCACATATATTGGACGATTATTTTTAAGCAGTTTTGCTCAAATTGATACTGATTTAATGGGGTCCAAAGTTCTTTTTTTTTTTTTTTGTTCTTTTTTTGGTAAACATTGTAAAGCTAATCCCAAAATCTGTGTGGAAACTCAAGTGACTTTGAATAGATAAAAAATAATTGGACTGTAATCCCAGTGCTCAGGAGGCTGAGGCAGGAGAATCTTCATGAGTTTGAAGCCAGCCTGAACTACATAGCAAGACCCCTGTCTCAAAACCAAACCAAACCAAAACAATGACAACAAAAAAGCAATACTTGAAAAAAAATCCAAGGGTGGGTGGGTCTTAAACTACTTAAATTTAAGACCTACTATAAAGCTGCATTATTTAAGACTAGTATTGATGTAATGTGGAATAATGTGGATACATATCTGTATCTATGCATCTATCTGTATAATGGGTAAGTAGTTAATGCAAATTAAAGCTTCAGTGAGATACTCATTTTAGAATTTGTCAGAAGATTGACAAGAGCAAATGCTGTTGAGATTGGGCAACTGGAGTTTAAGTGGCAGTTAAGAAAGTGAAATTGGCTCTGGCTTAGTGACCCACTGTATTTCCTCAAGTCAAATGATGGTGTATTGGGCACAAGGACTTGTTCACAGATGTGTACAGCAGCTTAGGCCACTACAAGAGCAGAGTGACAGCATCTGGCTGTGGGCAGACCCTTCCTCCCGTGAGGGGCCAGTGCAGCTGGCTCAGCAGGGGGAGGGCAGGGAGTGGACACAGCCCTGCACAGCGTGGGCTGCCTTATCAGGACCTTCCAGGATGGGCGGAGGTGTGGTGATACTCCAGACCCAGGGCCTACTGAGACGAGGGCCTGTGGCTCAACTGGACCTTGGCTGCATGGGTGCATTTATGATAAGCCACCATACTGCACAGGTAAATCCTGCTCTCCCGTGTGGGCTGTGCCTCAGTAATACAGGTGGTGAGAGTTTGGAGAAGGTGCTGATCGTAAGGCACGTGAGTGACTGCTGCCCTGGTGCAGTGGTGGCCGTGTAACCGGGGCCTTGGGTCAGGGCTGTCACCGGGTCAGGGTCTCCATTCCGGTCTTTGGGTCCTGAACAAAGCCTTGGGCAAGGCAGTAGTCTGAGAGGTAGGTGAGTTCTACGTGTATTAAAGATAGGAAAGGAAGTACGCTCTTCAGGGAGCAGCCACTGGTGACACTGGCTTTTGTGTCCCTTCTTCAGCATGCTGTCAGGTCTAGGTCGTCCCAGCAAAGGCCTGCTTGGATTTGAAGCACTGAAGGCCGCACTGTCTGCCTGGCTCCAGTGCAGGGCGTGGGAACTTGTGGGCCATGTCCTGGCTCTTTGCAATGAGGTCACACCCACTAGCTCAGCCATATGGCAAGCCCTAATCTCCTGCCTCATGGCTGTCTTGTTTTGGAGCCCCTTGGGCCACTCTGAGGAAATGCAGAAAACAGCCTTGTACTCTGAGTTCAAAGCTTGTGTGTTCAGCGTGGAGTCACCTGGAGCTGGCTCCTGCTGGTAGATGCTCGGGTCCCCTCCTCCTAGTATGAGACCTAGGCATTAGTGCACTTCTACCCTGGGCACCAGACAGGTGGGCCGAGCTCCAACACGAGTGGGGACAGTGCATGGCCATTGAGCAGGGCAGGTCATGGCCACTGAGAAACCTGGGGGAGGAGGGAGTGGTGGATGTGGGGAGGTGGGGCTGCAGTGGCTGTTTTGTGGGAGGAACGGTGGCGGGGGCCTAAGGAGATGCAGTGCTAAAGGCCAGGTAGCCCCACCTGGACCCAGGTACCTCCTTGCAGGGACCCTGGACACCATGGCTGGTAACAAAGAGCTTCCATAGCCAGGAATGCCACCAAGGGATCAACCCCAGTGCCTCACACAAAGGCTCTCGGCCCTTTCCACTCTTAGCACTTATGAGGATCACAGATCTTTGTGTGAGTTTTAGCATGATTTACTGACTAAACAGAAATTGAAAATATTTATTGATTTCAAATCAGCAAAGAAAAAGCCCATTACATGATAAAATGTTTTTAATGAAATGCTGAGGTACATTTTCCAGAACAAAGGAGACTGTGAGGAGAGGGCTGTGTTCTGCATTTTTACAACTGTCCTTGATGTTGTCTTTATAGCAGGCATCTGGGTTCCCAGACCACTGCTGAGTGGGCTGCTGGGTTGTCTCAGCTGACTCCACAGTGGAAACCTGGCCTCCCACGGATGGACCTTGGGGGAAGAGTTTTGTGCCCCTAACGCTACGTGACTTTGGACACTGCATGAGGCTGTCCCGAGGGGCCTATGATGTGCAGTTTGAGACAAAATCAGAGCACTTTGTGTCAGTGGAATGAAAAAGACGAGCTGTGCTGCGGCGTTGTTCAAAACCTCTGCAGAGCCTTCGGGCCAGGTGTCCCAGCCCAGAGCGCTGTGCTAAATCCTCAGAGGACATGGTGTCTACGTGCACAGTATGAGTCCTGAAAGTGATTCCAGGCTGAGCAAACAGGCATTTAAGGAGCAGGGGGCTGGAGAGGAGACAGAAGGATAGGGGAACCAGAGCCATCGCTCTTTGCCCACCTACAGCCTCTCCACAACGGGGCCCAGTGTGTTCCCTAATGGAAGGGCTGGGCCACACAGTATCCATTCTCTACCTAGGAGTATCTTCTTCTGTCACCATTAGTAAGAGACACCATTTCCATAGGTACCTCGTGCAACAGAATGACTGCTGGAGCTGCTGCCTCACAGGAGGACCAGGCGGATCTCTTACAGGAAGGGCCAACTTCCTTAGGCCTCCTGAGGTTCCCCAGCTCTTCAACTCCCTGGATTCCAAGAAGCAGTTAGCCGACACCACGCAGCCTCCCCCACTCCATTGGTCTTGTGGGTCATGGGCCCTTGCCTTTCCTGGTACTGTCCAGAAACACTGGGTCCTTGTCACCTGCCCTAGGAGGGGTCTCAAATTCGCTGCCTACCCCTGAACTCTGCAGGATGTGTTTGCTTTCCTTGACCACCTGCTCTGATCAAGGTAACTGGACCATGGACTGGCCCCATGCTTGGCCCTGGGGCTCTGGCTGGGAGTGGCTGGTGGCCAAGAGTCATCCACAGGAAGCTTGTGCCCTAGGCCAAACAGCTCTAGATGTGGCTCTGTAAATCTGTCAGCTGGGCTGTGCTCTCAGGTCTGGGGCAGGAGCACCAATGCCCAGCCCACACTTCCTAGCCGCTGGTGTCCTCTCTCCTGTAGGCTGGCCCCTGGCTGGGTCCTGCACATGTGTCCAGCCACCCAGGAGCCTGCAGTTTAGAGAGGTGGTTTTGAGGCTCAGCATGCTTCCCTGAGGCCCTGTGGGTCAGAGCTGTAGACTGTGGAGGGGTCAGGCCAAAGCTGAGTGGACTCAGACCCCGTGTGTTGGGGCCTCTCCAACTATGTCCCCACTGATGCCACACTGAGTCCACTGGCCACCTCATGCCAGGCATAGTGGAGGCCTGAGCCTTACTTGTTTCAGCACCACATGTTGTACATGTGACACTGTGAAGGCATGGGACATCGGAGGGGCTGGAGCCCCTCTCTTAATCCATGACCTGGCTCCACTTAGACCTGCGGGTGGTGCCATCCTGGAACCAGGCCTGGCTGGGGATGTGGTGAAAGCCACCTGGAGCTGCCACAGCCCAGGTCACTCCACCTGCACTAGCCCAGCACCATTCTTCCTTCTGAGCTGCCAGGGCCTTAGTGATGTCTGTCCAGGTCAGATGCCTGCAACACTGGTGCTCTGACCTTGAGAAACAACGACCAGGGTCCTGAGAGTTCAGGCCACACTGGCAAGTTTTGTAGGCAGGTCCCAGGTATGCTGAGTCTCCAAGGAGTCACCTGGCTGGCCTGACCCCCAGCCTCCTGGTTGTGGGGTTTTAAGAACTAGCAAGGCCTGAAATGTTACCTGCTTTTAAAAACTACTTGGTTATCATTCAGGTTACCCATGAAACACTTCTGCAGCCCAGTGAGCATCTCCTCTCTGGGGCAGACCATCTCTGGGTAGTCAACTTGAGGGAGATGCTTTTCAAGTGGAAGAAAGTCAACATCTTTAAAAAAAGTAGAAAATATCCCTGAATAACAGTTATAGGAAGCGAAAGAAGATAGTGAAAGAAATAAACCTACAGGGAGGAAGCAAGAGGCAACTGGACAAAAGAAAGGCTCACTGAAATGGTCTCTGTCGCTCTCTCTGAGGCTGCTGCAAGCCCATTCTGTACTGGGCCTCTCTGGACTCAGGGCCTTTGCTGTTGCGCAAGACCTGTTCCCACCCTCAGCTCCGGGAGGCTTGGGAAGGCGCGAAGGAGGTGGTCAGCAGGAGGGCGGGCAGGGCGCCCTGGCTCTGGCACTGTGGAGGAAAGGACGCACTCTCGCCTGGCCCGTGCCTCTTCCTGGGAATCTCGCTCTGCAGCCAAGAAGCCTTTGGGAGCTCCCAGCGGGCTTCGCTCTCATTGCCTTCTTGGGCTGCTGCACACACAGGGCCTCTCCTTGGTGCAGAGCCATGAGGAGAGGGGGAGGAGGACTAGTGTCAGGTCCCAAGCATCAAGGGCTGGACACAGGTCCCCTGAGAAGTTCAAGCATGGGCCAGGAAGGACACAGTCCATGGTGAGAGGCCAGATTTGGCCGATGTGAACTTCAGAGGTGGCTGGATCTGAAGGTGATTATGCTGAGTACCGTGGTCTGCTTGAGCCCTGCCCCATGACCTCCATCTAGAGTCTGACTGCTTCCTTGGGTACATATGTGACTGGAGGCGCCTATGCCTCGATGGCAACCACAGTCAGGTTTGCAGGCAGGGAGCTCGCGGGCAGTGGGGTCACCTCACCAACCCCCAGGCTCTAAAGCAGGACTTGCTGGAGTTCAAAGGCTAAAGATCCTGGAAGGAAATACATAGGAAAGTTTTTTCCCTCTTGGCTCATTCCCCACCCTCTTCCTGAGTTTGGTGGTAGCTGAGGTTTTATCTTTTCTTTTTCCTTTAAAAAATTTATGATTGATTTGATCCTCTTTCTGTTTTTTTTTTTTTGAGACAAGGTCTTGATTTTGTAGTTTGGGCTGGCCCTGAGCTCACTATATATCCCAGGCCAGCCTGCAACTCACAGCAATCCTCCTGCCTCTGCCTTTCAAGTTCTGGGATTATAGGCGTGAGCCAGCACGCCAGGCACTGTGGTCTGTGGTACTGACTGCTGGTGGATGTGAGTCTCCATGCCTGGCTTTATAGTATGTGTTTACCGGGGTTGAACCCAAGCCCTTGTGCTTATAAGACAGACACCAGAACCATTGAGCTAAATCCCTGGCCCTGATTTGATCCTCTTTTTATCTCTTTTCCCCTCCCCTCCCCTCCAGTCTCCTTTCCTCTCCTCTCTTCCCTTCTCCCTTCTCTGGCTCTTTCTTTTAGTTTGTTCCCTCAGTATTTGTTCTATTTTTCCTTTACCTTATGCTTGTTTTCCGAAGTCTCCTTTTCCTTCTTGGCTTTTCTAAACAAAATGTTGCTTTAACATGACTAATCTTCCTTTATTCCTTAATAGGATCCTGTATTTCACATTTCTTACTTCCCTCTCATCTTCCATCACCTGATTTTTCAAATTCTATTTTTTTCTTGCTCCCATTCCCTACCAACCTCTACCTTTTCTAGCATAACAAAGAAGCTTAGGAATCTATAGATAGTTAACTATATCTTACTAGGGTTGAACACTGTTGTTAGTGGAGATAAAGTTGTTCCATTGAATAGATATTTATTAAACATAAATATGTTGTTTTAATGTTCATACTATGGTATCTATGGTTAAGAGTGATACATTATTGGCTCTTAGGATTTGTCATGAGCTAGTTCGCATTTGATGCTATTGTCATTGCTGATTTTACTACTGTTGCTAATGGTTGCTATCAGTTGGTTTATCCATGCTAGAAGAATGAGATACTAGGCCAAATAAGCTGCACCCCCCCAACCCCCTGTCCCCAGTAAATGGAAGAGGCTGGATTTTGGATTACAGCCAAAGACCAGTAGGTAGACATGCCAAGAGAAGATCGGTGAAAAATAGATGTCAACTAAAAAGACCTCTGGACTAGCAACAAAAACACCAACTGTAATCAACAACAAGCTTCAAGACAGAAAACAAATAAAATATACAGTGATCTCAGGTGTCCATGTCCCCAAGCTCAAACTTTTCACTACTTGAACTCCATAATTTGAAAAAAAAAGTCTGCTTAGTGTTTATAACTTTGCTCAAAAGTCGAACTAAAAATCCAATTTGAAGAAACCTGTACAGGCCAAGAGGGAGTCATGTGCCCTGTAGACACAGGTGCGGTGCTTCAGCCTAAATGCTGCTCCTGCTAGATGACATACAGTGATGTGTCAGTACATTAAAATATTTATTTCTGTGCTTTAGAGGGGGACTTTATATGTGTAAAGTAGTGTAACCATAGCTCCAAAGAAAACAATACCAATAATAAAGCTCTATCATGAGACCCATGATAGAGTTAGAGACAGAAATCATTAACAGTTTTGTTAAAGTCTTGGACAAGTGAATTTAAGTGTAATTTTTGGGTCTTGGGAATGATTATTTAGTTTTTCATTGTTTCTTTAGTAACAGGCAAAAGATTCATACAGTCCAAGAGAAGCCAGAGTATTACATTATTTCTTGTGGGAAAAGTGTGTGCAGTTCTCAAATTTTTCAGTGTTCAAACATGAATTTGGAACAAACTGAGTTTGACAACCAACCCTATCATTGTAGAAACATGAGAAGACAAGGCATAAAGTGTCTTCAAAAATGCTAAACTCTCCCAAAGCCAGTACAGGGACTACCAGTAGGGTAGAAATAAAAAGCCACCCCACTAAAATATGTGATATAATAACAAAGTAAGTAAGGAAACAGTAAGGTACTTTGTGAATTCAAAGATGTAACTGAACAGATAATGAGCCTAATGAAACAACTGATCAGCAAGTACACAGAAGATACTAATAAATAACAAGTGAAGCTAAAAAAAGACAGTAATAAACAACTGGTAGAGCTAAAGAAAGAGATGCAAAACATGAGCACAGAAAAGAATTTGAGTCCATAAAAAGGTTCCAAACAGAAATCCAGGAGATAAAAAATTCCATTGAAAGCAGCAGGATCAACTAATGTAAGGATCGGGTCAGATCTAGAAGATCTAGAAGACAGGGCTGTATTTGGTGATCAGTTCATGAAAGATACCTCAAAAACAAGATAACAATGAAAACCAACCCACCAGTTGCTAGAGGATGCAGATAAGACTAATTTGAGTTGGAATAGTGAAAAGTAAAAAAAACCCCTAAAAACCAAAAAACCCCAAAAAACCAAAAACCAACCAACCAAACAAACAAACAAAAAACCCCAACCCAACAAAGGTCAAAAGTAAATCTGTTTTCTGAAGCAATAGGAAAAATCTTCCTAAACTTGGCAATTTAACGTACGGATAAGTATGAGGCTTATAGAACCCCAAATAGCCAAGATCAGAAAAGAACTATGCCATATACATTATTATTAATATACTAGAAACCTAACACAAGAATAGAATCTTAAAAGCTATTAGAAAAAAAACCAATGAATCACTTAAGGAAAATCCATCAGAATTACAGCAGACTTCTCAACATACACCTTAAAGATGAAGAGATCTCGGGCTGGGGAGTTAGCTTGGTGGTTCTGGTGCCTGTCTTGCAAGCACAAGGACCCGGGTTCGATCCCTGGTACCACATAACAATACTGGGTGTGGAGACTCACGCCCAGCAGCAATCAGTACCACATACCACAGTGCCGGGTGTGGTGGCTCACGCGTGTAATCCCAGCACTCGGGAGGCAGAGATAGGAGGATTGCTGTGATGTGAGTTAGAGGCTGAGCTCAGTGCCAGCCTGAATCACAAAGCGAGACCCTGCCTCAAAAAACCTATGGGAAAAAAAAAAAAAGATGAAGAGATCTTTCAGTGAAATATTTAGAGCTCTAAAAGAGAACAACTTCCAAACCAAACTGACATATTCTGCAAAATTATCCTCCAAAATTGATAGAAAAATAAGATGTTTTGATGATAAAGAATACCTAAGGAAATTAATGAGCACTAAAATAACACTCCAACAAATAATTTTTAAGGATATTGTAGAAAGAGACAGTGGAGCTAACTGCCAAAAGTTCTGAAAGAGAGAATGTACCACGAAGGCTAGACACTCAAGTAGAAGAAAAAGAAAAGATGTGAATACATGCTTCTCTCCCCATCCCATTGAATACATACTGGCTTTTCCAAAAACAAAAAACCAAAACCAAAACAAAACAAAATTAATGAAAGAAATAAGTACCAGGAAAATAATATAATGATAGGAATAAGTCAATACTTATCAGTTGTAACTGTCACTGTGAATGGTCTCAATTGAAGCAGATCAGTAGAATGGGTCCTGCAAGCCAAACACTATGCTTCACCCACGGAACATATTTAGCCAGAAAATAAATTCATAGTCTGAAAATCCAAGAATAGAACATAATATTCCTTGCATGCAAATGGGAACTTGCAGGAGTTCCCTGCAAATTTGCAGGAGTAGCTATCCTATTTTCAGACAAAGTGAACTTTAAGCTAAAATTCATTACAAGAGGCAAAAAGATACTATGTATTTATTAAGGGAACTATTCAACAGAAAAAGATAACAATTATAAGCTTAATTAATAAGCTTAAATGCACAAAACAATGCACACAACTTCGTGAAACAAACACTACTAGACACAAAAGATCAGATAAACATTAATAAATTATAGTGGGGAACCTCAGTAACTCATTATCACAGACAGATTAGCTAAACAACAACAACAACAACAAAATCAAAGAACTATCAGAGTTGAATGAAATCTTCAAAGAGATGAACTTAATAGATATAGCAAAGTGTCCCACCCAAGAATAGCATGCACATTATTTTTGGCAGCACATAGAACTTTCTCTAAAATGGACTTCATGCTAACCAATTTCAAAAGAAACCACAGAAATTATGCAAACACTTTCAAATTAAACAACATAGTCTTGAATAATCAGTAGTCATAGAAAAAAATCAAGAGAAAAATAATAGAATTTCTACAATTAAATGATAATGCCAATGCAACATATAAGAATTTATGGGACACAGCTGTGAATGTCCATATCATGAAAACAGAGTGAATTCAAAAAAATAATCAACTGATGTACCTCAAGGTCCTACTAAAACAAAAACAGCCCAAATCTAGAACTAGTACAAGGAGGAAATTATGAAGATTGGGGCAGAAATTAATGAAAGAGAGAATAAAGAACAATATAATGAATCAATGAATTGAAGAGCTGGTTCTTTGAAAGAATAAACAAATAGACAAACTCTTAGCCAATCTTAAAAAGAAAGAAAAGACACAAATCAGTACAATTAAGAATGAAAAAGGTGAAATCACAATGGACACTGCCAAAATCAGAAATACTACTAGTAAGTACCATCCAAACCCTTATGCCAAAAGACTGAGAACTCAGGAGAAATGAAGAGATTCCTAGAAGCATATGAATTTCCAAAACTGGATTAAAGAAGACAGTATCTTGAAAAGTCCATAACAGGAAATGAAACTGAAGCATTAATTAAAAATCTCTCATATAAGAAGGCCCAGGACCTGATGGATACACTGCCAAATTCTACAAGTACTTTAAGGCAGATATAATGGCAATATTCTTCAAAATCTTTAATAAATTATGAAAAGAAAGAGTACTCCTAAAATCATTCTTGGAGGTAACATTATCCCAATTCTAGAACCAGAAAAGGACCCAATCAAAAAAGAGAACTACAGAAAAATCTCTGTAATGAACATAATTGCAAAAATCCTCACCAAGATACTGGCAAATAGAAAGCCAAAAAATAGAAAGATCACATACTATGACCAAAAGGGCTTGACCCCAAGAATGAGAGCACAGTTCAACATATACAGGTCAATTAACATAATCCATCCCATAAACAGAAGCAAGGATGAAATTCCTATGAACATCTCAATAAACAGAAAAAGCTTTAGACAAAATCCAACATACTTTCATGATTAAAATACTGAAAAAAAAAAAAGTATAGAAGGACCTTATCTCAATCAGTCAAGTCCAAAGCTTATATGAGGGAGGCAACTGTAGAGATGAGAGCAGAAATGAATGGGATGGAAACCAAGAAAAGAATACAAAGAATCAATGGGTTAAAGACTTGGTTCTTTAAAAGATTAAATAAAATTAAGCAACCCTTAGCCAGCCTTATCAAAAAAAAAAAAAAAGAAAAGGAAACAGAAAGCTCGAATCCACGCAATTTTAGTAATGAAAACAGTGAAATCACAACAGATCATGCATAAATCCAGAAAATCAATACCTATTTTGAGAATCTGTATTCTAATAAGATGGAAAACACAGAAGAAATGGAAAGATTCCTAGATACATATGAACTGACAAAATCTAACCAAGAAGATAGAAATTCTAAATAAACCAACATCAGTATGCAATAAATTGAAGATGTAATTAAAACCCAACAGCAAAGAAAATCCCTGATGGATCCACTGCTGACTTCCACAAGAAATCCAGGGAAGACATTATGCCATCACTTCTCAGAGTGTTTAATGAAACTGAAAGGGAGGCAATACTCCCAAATTCATTACTGGAAGCAAACATTACCCTGATTCTAAAACTATGGAAGGATCCAACCCAAAAGGAGAATTACAGGTCAACTTTCTAATGAACATAGACATTAAAATACTGACAAACAGAATGCAGCAAATCATCAAGAAGATTACACAACATGTCCAGGTATGATTCATCCCAGGGATGCAGAGAAGGTTTGACATATGTAAATCAATAAATGTAATAAAATAGCGCCAAGGACTCAAATCAGGTGATCTTGCCAATAAATGCATACAAGTTATTGGCAAAGTCAAACACCCATTCATGAAAAAAATCCTACAGAAAGTGGTCTTTGTCTCAGTCAGATAAAAGTCACCTATGACAAACCAACAGCCAACACCCTAAATGAACAAAAATTGAAAGTTTTCACTCTAAAATCAGGAACAAGACAAGGATGTCCACCATTACCACTCTTATTCAATACAGTTTTGGAAATATTAACCAGAATAAATAGGCAACAGAAAGAAATAAAAGGAATACAGATAAGAAAGGAGGAAATTAAATTGTCATTATTAACAGATGACATGATACTCTACATAGATGTATGATACTCATCATAGATTATAGATGATAAATGATATATGATACATGATAGATGATACATGATACTCATCATAGATGACCCCACAAACTCCACCAAAAGACTTCTAGAGTTAATAACAAAATTCAGCAGCATATCTGTATCCAAAGTCAACATTCAAAAAATAGCATTTCTGTAAACAACATATGCCTGAGAGGGAAATTATGGAAACAAGAACTTTCATAATAACATCCCCAAAAGGAAATACTTAGGAGTCAATTTATGAAGGAAGTAAAAGACCTTTACATTGAAAACTTCAGCACTCTGAAAAAGGAGATTGAAGAGGGTATCAGAAAATGGAAAAATATCCCTTGTTTTGGGGGGTGCTATACTGAAAATGGCTAGACTTCTAATATTGCTGTACAGATCTAGTGCAATACTGATCAAAATACCAATAGCATATCTCATAGAATTAGAAAAAACAATCCTAAAATTTATTTGGAACCAGAAGAGACCTAGAATAGCAATTCTGGGCACCAAAGGCAAGGCAGGAGACATCACAATCCCCAACCTGAAATTATACTACAAAGCTATTGTGATAAAAATATCATGGTACTGGCAACTAAACAGATTCAGGGATCAATGGAACAGACTGGAAGATGAAGAAACAGCTCCAAACACACTCAGTCACTTTATCTTTGACAAAGGAACCCTGACACATTCACCTGAAGAAAGATAGCCTCTTTAATAAACGGTGCTGGAGAACTGGTTTTCTACCTTCCAAAGATCTTAAAAAACTAGATCTATATCTTTTACCATGCAATAAACTAAAATAGAAATGTGTCAAATATCTAAATACTAAAACAGAAACACTCAATGTGCTAGAAGATAGAGTAAGTAGAACTCTTGAAGAGATTGGTGTAGGCAGACTTTGTGAACAAAACTCGTTTCACAGGAAATACTACAAAGAATCAACTGGGAGCTCACCATATTAAAAAGCTTTTGCATAGCAGAGGAAACCACCAACAAAGTGAAGAGACAACCCACAATGTGGGAAAAATTTTTTTTTTTTGTGGGAAAATTTTTTTGCCAGCTGTTCCTCCAACAAAAAACTATTGTCAAGAGTATATAAAGAACTAAAAAAAAAAATCAGATCCACAAAGTTTAAAGATCTAATCCCAAAATGGGTATCTGAATGAGTAGATCCTTCTCACATGAAGAAGTACAAATGGCTAATAATATATGAAAAATATTCAACATCACTGATCATTCATGAGATGCAAAGTAAAACAACACTGAGATTCTATCTCACTCCACAAAGAATGGCTGTTGTCAAGTAATCAACCAATAACAAATGCTGGCAGGGCTGTGGGGAGAAAAGGACCATTCCTGGTGGGAGTGTAGACTGGTGCAGTCACTGTGGAAAGCAGTGTGGAGATTCTTCAAAAAACTAAAACTAGAGGTTTTATTTAACCCAGCTCTTCCTCTTCTTGGTATCTTCCTGAAAGAATCAAAAACATCAGACCACAGCAGTATATGCATGCTCATGTTTAAAGTGGCACAGTTTCTAACAGCAAAATCTTAAAAACAGCCCAAATGTCCATCAACTCATGAATGGATAAGGAAGATGTGGTTTTTCTATACAACTGAGTACTTCCCTGCCATAGAGGACAAACTTCAGACATTTCTAGCTAAATGGATGGACCTTGAGACCATGCTCTTCAGTGAAATAAATCAGACACACATATTTAAATTGAGCCATTCCTCTGGTGTGGGAAACCAAAAGTGTAAATAAGGGCCAAATGTATACTAGATATTGGGAAATGAAAAGAAAATGTTCCAATGAAAAAAAGGAGTGGAGGAGGGAGGAAGAATAGGAGGAAGGGGCAAGAAAAAGAATAAAAGGAAGAAATAAAAGCAAAGCTTTTATAAATAAGGAGGGGAAGAGAGTTAGAAGGGAGATGAGGGGAATGGGAAAAAAGAAGCAGCAAGATACATCATGTCCAAGTTCCAATTCCCTATGATGAACATTATCCTTCTATATATCTAAAATGTACCAATAAAAATAGCTGAATGTACTTGGGTTTGTTTCTGCACCTCTGTTCTGTCCTATTGCTCATCATGTCTGTTTTATGTGCCAGTATCATTTGCTCATCACAGTAGCTTTGTAGTATAGTTTTAAGTCCAGGATTCTTATGCCTCCTGCTTTGCAGTTGTTGCCCAGGATGCTTTTGCTACTTGGGTCTCTTCTGATTTCATATGAATTTTAGGATTGTTTTCTGCAGTTTTGTGAAGAATACTTTGACTGGGGTTGGGTTAAATTTGCACATCAATTTCAGAATTAGGGTATCTTAGTTACTTTTCTTGTTGTTGCGACAAATACTTGACACCCAAAATTAAGGGAGGAAAGGTTTAACTGACAGGTTTTAGAGGTTTCAGTCCATAATTGGCTGGCTCCCAAGCAGGGAGGCACAAGGCAGAAGGGCACGGCAGAGGAGAAAGTTTAACATCTTTCTGCCCCTTTTATCTTCTCTAGGCTACTTTGGGTAGGAAGCACTCATACCCTCAATCCTGGTGCCTGTGAGCTTAGCATTACACCATGAATCAGTCCCAGCCTTACACTCTAGATCCAGCCACTTCTGAAACAGCTTCATCTATGGCCACATGAGTCTTTGGGGGACATCTAGACACAAGCCATAACATATGGTTGTCTTGACTAACTACATATATTGGTTTGGTCTATCCTGGAAACAGGAGATATCTTCCCATGTTCTAATGTCCTTTTCAGTTTCCCTTTCAGAATGCGGTAACTTTCACTGTTTACACCTCTTACTCCCGTAGGCTAATTCCTAGTTCCTTCTCAGTGATTTCGTTATTACTACAGAGCAATGCTGTTGATTTTGTATCCTGCTACACTGCTGAATTTGGTTATTAATTCTAGGAGTCTTTTGATGTGTTTTTGAGGTCTCATACATAAGGGATCATGTCCTCTGCAAAGAATGATACTTTGGGTTCATCCTTTCTTGTACACATCCCTTTTATTTCTTTCTCTTGCCTGACTGACCTGGCTGATGTTTGAGAACTACTTTGACCAGTAGTGCTGATCATGGACATCTTTGTCTTGTTCCTGATCTTAGAGAGAAAGCTTTCCAGTTTCTCCCCATTTAGTATGATGTTGGCCATTGATTTGTCATAGATGGCTTTTCTGTGACTGAGATCAGGTCTTTCTATACCTGTCTTCTTCAGTGTTTTTTGTCATGACGGTAGGTTGGGTTTTATCGAAGGCTTTTCTGGATCTGTTGAGGTGACTGTGAGGTTTATTTTGCTTCTGCTTGTGTGATGGATCACAGTTATCGACTGGTGTCGATCGTGGTCTGAATGAGCTTCTTCCTGACTCCACTGGTCCCAGCACGGTTTCATGAACTCACTGTTGTCTGTCAACGTTCCTTGTGAAGTGTCTTCCTTAACTGTTTTTGTCTTTACTTCTGATTTTTTTAGTTTTGGAATGATTTTAAACTCACAGATAAGTTGAAAAAAAAAAAAAGCTGATGTGCCCTTTCCTTTGGTTTATTTGGTTCCGCAGTGTTGTTCTGCTACAGACATTGGAGTCAAAACACAGAAACGAGGAAGAGGGCCTGGCACCAAGTTGGACTGACTCACTGATCTTCATCAGCTTTTATGGGCATTTTTCTATGTGTTGCTCGTAGATTTATGGCTCTGTGTAGCCACAGCCGCATCATAACTTCCAGTACCCGCTGACCACACCAACCTGTTCTATTTCCCTGGCTTTCTTATTTCACGTTATTTCAGAATATTCAGCACATAGAGCCACTCAGCACGTACCCTGTGGGCAGCTTTGTCTGTTCTGAGCGTGTGCAGCTTCTGCTGTGCTGCTGAGCTGCATCATCGCCCTTGCAGCCCAGCTGCCTCCCATGAGCCCACTCGGTGCCAGCTCCCGGAAGAAGCCTGGAGTGCTCTGTGCTCTCTTCTCTGTGTTGCTGTTCCTGTTTGCTAGCATTTTATTTATGATTAGTGAGGAATGCCAGTGTGCAGCTTTCGTCTTTTGTGAAGTTTTTGTCTAGTTTGAGTATCAAGGAATGTTAGTCTTATAGAACACTTGGACAGTAGCCCCCATTTCCTTTTTTGGGAAGATGTTAGGTATAATTAGTCTTATTTCCTCTTTAAAAGATTGGTAGAACTCACCTATCAAGCCAACCAGGGATAGTATTTCTTTTCTGAGAGAAATTTTAAGTACAAATTCCATTTAGTCATGAAACTGAGCATGGCATGGTGGCACGCTCCTGTAATCTAGCACTTGGGAGACAGAGGCAGGAGGATTCCAAGTTTGAGGACAGTAGGCTACACTGAGATGCTATCTGAAAAAAAAAAAAAGGTTATGGAGCTATTCGGATGGTCTTTTTTCACCTTGGAAAAGTTGGCTAGTTTGTAGTTTTTGAGGGGTGAGTTCACTACATCTCAGTAGCTGAATTGCTGCATGGGTCTGTCTACAGTACCCTGTTTTCCTCCTAATGCCAGCAAGGCTATTGTAGTTTTGCTATTTCTTTTTTCATTCCTGAAATGGGAAGTTATCTTCTCTCTGCTTTTGGTTAGTTTTGTTAAAGTTCTATTGACTTTTTTGAGATAGGGTCTTGCTTTGTGGTTCAGGCTGGCCCGGAGCTCAGCCTCCAACTCACATCACAGCAATCTTCCTGCCTCTGCCTCCCGAGTGCTGGGATTACAGGTGTGAGCCACCACGCCTGGCACTGTGGTATGTGGTGGTGGTTGCTGCTGGGCGTGAGTCTCCATGCCCAGTATTGTATATGGTTACTGAGGAATTGAACACGAGTCCTTGCACTTGCAAGACAGGCGCCAGAACCACTGAGCTAAATCCGCGGCCCAAAGTTCTATTGATTTTAATGATTTCAAAAACTAGTTTTTGGGCCGGGGAGTTAGCTCAGTGGTTCCGGCGCCTATCTTGCAAGCGCAAGCGCAAGGACCCGGGTTCGATTCCCCGGTAACCACATAGCAATGCTGGGTGTCCCAGCAGCAATCAGTACCACATACCACAGTGCCGGGCGTGGTGGCTCACGCCTGTAATCCCAGCACTCGGGAGGCAGAGGCAGGAGGATCGTGATGTGAGTTTGAGGCTGAGCTCAGGGCCAACCTGAACCACAAAGCAAGACCCTGTCTCAAAAAAAACCTAAAAAAACCCCCCAAAAAACTAGTTTTTGTTTCTACTTGTTTTCTATTGTTTCCACTTATTTTCTCCATTGTATTTTAAGTTCATTGGTTGCAGATCTTACCTTTATTTCTTTCTGTTTGCTTTGGATTTATTCCGTTCTTTTAAAATAGTTTCTTAGGGTGGAATCTTGGATCTTTTTGAGATCTTTCTTTTGTGCTGTAAATGTTCAGGGCTGTACATCTCCCTCTGTGCCTTATTCCAACTGCCTACTGTGGATATTGAAATGCTTTCACTTTTGCTGAGTTAAATTCTAATTCTCTTGAAACTTTCCTGTTATTTAGAATTATGTTCGTGTTTATGTAGAGATAATCTTATAATCTCTGTTGGGATAATGATTTAATCTCATTATGTCCTAAGGCCACACTTTGTATGAATCAGCTCTTGTAAATTTGTTTAGGATTTTTAGTGCCCTGGAGACATCTGTTCCACCTGCCCCACCTGGCTGTGTGTGATCCGGTGTGGCCGACCGTGGACTCAAGGCAGGCCAGCTCAGCCACCGTAATTCTGGACATCTCTGTTTTCATCATCTCTGTCCTCCTGATTTTGCTTCACGTGTTTGAAGCAGTATTGTCAGTTGCACGCACACTTAACATTATTATACCTTTTTGGTGAACAGATCCTTTCATCGTCCTTTGTTTTCTCATTCTAGTCTTTTTCTTTTGGTGATGTGTATATTTTCAGTGTCTGTGGATCACACAACCCTGTTAAACATCATGGCCTGGGATCTACTCGGTCCCACCAGGATGGGTGTCTTGATGCTGTTGCCAGAGCTCTGTGGGACCCGGCACGGCGGGGGGAGGGGCGCCCTTCCTGTGCTCTGTGTCCTGTGTGTCCAAGTCACCTTCGTGTCTCAGCAGTGTTTGCTGAACGTCACCCCAGACCACAGCACATCTGCTTTCAGCCATCGGACTTACTCTCAAGTAAAGACATTTGCCATTTTGTTGTTTCTCCTTCGTTGCTAGGTCCCCTCATTCCTGTGTGTCCAGCGCTGTAGCCGTTCTTTAGGCTCTGTCAGCTGGCTGCCAGCAAACTCTGTTTTGCGTTTTCTGAGATAGTCTTTGCTTCACCTTCATTTCTGAGGAATATTTTTGTTGGACATAGAATCCTGAGCTGCTCATTCTTTCTCCTAACACTTAAACAATGTGGCTCGGAAAGTCCAGGTCTGGATTCACACTCAGCTTGGTAGGAGAGGGCATAGGTCCCCTCTTCTCTGACCCCCACCCACTGCGTCCAGATGCTCAGTCACAACTGAGCCGAGAGGAACCCTTTAGCAGCAGGAGCCAGCGGCAGGTGTGGTTTATGAGACAATGAGTGAGGCAGGGCTGGGCATGAGGGGGTGGGGGGACAGGGGCTGAGACTGCGGGGCTGCTGGAGAGACAGCTCTGGGCTGTTCTGGCTGTTGGGGCCACATCCTGAGACCTGAGGAGGGAGGGAGAGGGACGGCGAAAGGGGCAGCCAGGGGAACGAGGGTGGAAGTGAGGGGCGGGGCAGCCGGAGGGCCTCTGCTCTGGGCCACTAGGGGCCCTCCATCCCACTCAGGCTGTCCTTCCTGCGCCTGGGCCTGGCCTGAGACTTGGGGCCACACCCTGTGGGAGTCAGAGGGGCCCAGCTGGTGGGAGGTCATTCAAAGGGCCCCCCGGTGGAGATCTCAAGGACAGAGTTTCCTGGGAGACCCAGGACTGTGAAGGACCTTGAGCATGCACATACCCAGGAGGAGGCCTGGGACCGAGGAGAGGGCGGCAGGCACCACTGACACGCCCGGCCGCAGCTGGAGGAGGGAGGAGCTGTGATCTGTGCAGTGGAGCCCGCAAGACAGCGCTGCGGGGTGGTGCAGGCCGGGCCTGTGAGCGAGAGAGTGAGGCCCGGGAAAGCGTGGGGACGAAATTGGGAAGCCAGGAAGGCGCTCTTGGCGCTGGTTACATTTGTTTTTAATCTAATCCACTTGAATTGTTAGTTTGAATACTTTATACGTCGGCGGCGTGGAGCCCCAGCCCTCCCCCTGGGGTGGGGGAGGCCGCCGCCTGCAGGCCCGGCCAGCTCGTGTGACTCAAGGGGGGGGGCGACCCACAGCGGGCAGCGGCCCACCAGAAAACCGCAGCCTGTGTGGGCGACGTCTCTGGGGACACCCCGCCGGGGAGGGCTTGGGAACAGCTTTCTGCGGTTCCTGCGGGCTTCGAGGCGGAGGCGGGAGGCCTGGGTGCGAGCCAGGCTCCCCACTCCGCGGAGGGCTGCTCCCGCCCACTCTTCTCCAGTCTCCACAGCGCCCCCCACTCTTCTCCAGTCTCCACAGCGCCCGCGAGCCGGCTGAGGGTGCAGCTTCCCCCCTCGTGGGCACATTTTGGGGCAGACACCCCTAGGAGTTGGGCAGGACGGGATGGGCACCAAGCCTGCTGGGAGGACTGAAGGAGTCACATGCCCGAAGTGACCTCCTCCTCCTCCCCTCCCCCTCCCCCTCTTCCCTCCCCCACTACATCCTCCCCCCCTTCTTCCTTCTCTGTTCTTTTTAATATGTTGCATTTTTAAAAAAACCAAGTATTTACTTGTTTGGAACCTAGAACCTTGTGCATGGTAGGCGTGTACTGTACATGGAGCTACGCTCCTAGCCCCTTAATTGCATTAAAAAAATTTTTTTTTAGTCAGGCATCGTGGCTCACTGGGGAGGCAGAAGCATGAGGATTGCCGCGTGTTCAAGGCTAGCCTGGGCTACATAGTGAGTTCAGGGTTAGCCTGAACTACAAAGTGAGACTTTGTCTCAAAAAAACTAATACATACATATATACAGACATGCATAATTTTAAACCAGGAATGTAGCTCAGCAGCACAGTGCCTGCCTGGCAAACATGAGGCTCTGAGTTCAATTTCTGGTACAAAAAGTTTTTTTAAAATTCATATACGGGCCAGGGATTTAGCTCAGTGGTTCTGGTACCTGCCTGCAAGTACAAGATCCCAAGTTTGATTCTGAGCAACCACATACAACAATGCTGAGTGTGGTGACTCACATCTACCAGTAATAAGTACCACATACCCCAGTACCGGGCACGGTGTCTCATGTCTATAATCCCAGCACTAGGGAGGCAGAGGCAAGAGGATTGCTGTGAGTTGGAGGCTTGCTTGGGCTACATAGTGATCACAAGACCACCCTGAACTATGAAACAAAATCCTGTCTCAAAAAAACAAAACAAAACAAAAATTCATACAAAAAACAAGCACATAAATGTGTGTAAGTCTCATGAGAGCCAGGCATGTAATAGTTGTCTCACTGCAAAGTCACTGGTGCAGCCTTTGGTGGTCCGGCCTGGTCTCAGCTCCGTCATTCCTGCCCCTTTCTGCTGGGGTCTCTTCCTGCAGCACAGCGCCCCTGTGGAAGGAAACACTGCTGGAAACCCTCGGGGTGAGGTCTTGGACGTGGTTTGAATTTCTCTGAGCACCGGACCCTGACTGGGATGTGGGTCGTACGGGACCCTGTGTCTCCCCGGATAACAGACTGCCAGCCTGTTTCCAAAGTGGAACATCCTTCTTCTCAGCCTCTGTTCTACCAGCCATGGGGTGGCCAGCGGTTCTGGGCCTTGTGGGCACTTGCTATTGCCAGAACTTTTTAAAATTTAATTTTAGCCATTCTAATGTGAGTAGTGGAATCTTGTCTGGTTTCACTTTACGTTTCCCTGGTGATTAATAATCTTGGACTTCTTTTCACACATTTGTGTGCCATACATATTTATTATTTAGTGATATATTTTCTTTTAAACTTATGCTTCTTTGAAAAAATTTTATTGGTTGTTCTCTTACTGAGTTTTAGTTCTTCCCATATTCTGGCTGTGTCCTTTGTCAGATATGAGCTTTACAGTAATTTTCTCTTCTGTGTAAGGAGTCTTTTTATTTTCTTAAGAGTGTCTTTCAGGGCCGGAGATTTAGCTCAGTGGTTCTGGCACCTATCTTGAAAGCTCAAGTTCCCAAGTCTGATCCTTGGCAACCACATACGACAATGTTGGGTGTGGTGACTCACACCTACCAGCAATCAGTACCACATACCACAGTGCCAGGCATGGTGGCTCATGCCTATAATCCCAGCACGAGGGAGGCAGAGGCAGGAGGATTGCTGTGAGTGTCTCTCAAAGGGCAAAGCTCTTAGTTTTGATAAAGTCAGTTTTGATAAAGTTCCTAATTCTTTCTCCTGTCAGTCTTTGGTATTTTTAAGCTTCATTTCCCTGTGGGAAGTCACAGAAGTTTCTTCCATATTTTCTCATAATGGTTTTAGAAGTTGGTGTTGTTCTACTTTGCATTTTAGTCCATGTGAGGCCGAGGCGGAAGAGAATGTTTCCAGTGTCCCAGTGTCGCTACCTGAAAAAAGATGTTTCCTCCATGGATCTGTGTCTTCTCTGTCATAACATGTTCCAGTTTTCGAACCAGAGATGAAAACTTGAGGGAGAGGATGGTGGGAGTCCTGGAAGGCCCGAGGCATCATCTAGGGTGCATGTCCCTGCCCAGGCAGGGGGCGCCTGGCCTGCCAGCAACTCCAGGTCCAGGCAGGGTTGGAATAACGCCCCTCCCCCCATGACTGCACCTATGTTCTCCAGCTGCACACATGGCAAGCTCGGGCAGTTCTTCACCTCCTGAAGCCTTGCCCACCTGGCTCTGGATCTGGCTGCTTTCCTATCAGGCAGCAGAGGTTGAGGCTGTGACCCTGGATTCCCTGCCAGTGCTGGCTCGCAGGAGCCAGCCTTGCTCACAGAGCTTGAGTCTCAGCCCCAAGGGAGGTTTCCTATAATGTCGGACATTTACATTGCTTCCAGAGACTAAGTAAATATTTACATTTCAGACTAAGTCATTTGTAAATATTCCTAAAAAGAGTCTAAAGAATAAACATTTTTGGGCTAGGGATTTAGCTCAGTGGTTCCGGCGTCTGCCTGGCAAGCGTGAGGTGTCCTGGCTCAAGCTTGTAATTCTAGCATTTGGGAGGCAGAGACAGGAGGATTGCCAAAAGTTCAAGACTCACCTGGGCTACACAGTGAGCTCAGAGCCAGCCTGAACTACAAAGTGAGACCCTGTCTCAAAAAGAAGAAGAAGGAGGAGGAGGAGGAGGAGGAAGAGGAGGAGAAGAAGAAGAAACATGTTTATGGATGTTCGGCCTATTTTTAAACTAAGGTACAGTTTTCCAAAAGAAAAAGTACAAATCTGGGTGTGCAGCTCCACAGCTGTCCCCGTCAGTACTCGTGTCCACCTCCTGGACTATGAAGTTCTCGTGAGTGGAGCCGCACAGGACGTGCTCTTTCTGACATGCTGCCATGCTGTGCACACTGGAGCCCCTTGTGACTCTGGGCCCTCAGCCTGACAGAGGGACATAGGTGGTCCTGGTACCTGCACAGTTCCAGATCTACCTTCCTGATCAGTCTTCTTTCTGCCAGGTGCCCAGGCTCAGCCAAACCCCTACTTGCTGTCTTTGGCCCCAAGATACCCATAGCTGCCCAGCTTTGGGAAGCAGATTAGGAAAGAATGACGTGAAAGTGCTGTGTGGTAGTGTGCAGGGAGTCCTTCGAGGGTCAATGACGCCAGGGAAGGCAGGGTGCCAGTCATGTAGGGCAGAGGTGCAGCCCTAGACCCTGGTTTTGTGTGGCTGTCTCAGGAGCCTGTGTGTGCATGTGGGGGAGGCTTGCAGGAGGGCAGGTGGTCGCCAGCCACCCCTACTCTGGCCAAAGAGTCACTGCCTGCCACAGTGGTAGCCATGTGGGTGAGAGGGGCAAGTTCTCTGGAGAGCAACTGGGAAGTTCTAACAGCCACAGCAGGACTTGAGGCCTTGGACGGCTGGCCTCAAGGAGCACTGCTGTCCCCAGAGAAGTAGCAGCCACAGCCCCGTGTCCCACAGCCCTATGTTCCTCCCCGTCCTGAGGAGGCCTTCCAGATGTGCCTCATCCACATGTTTGTTCAGAGTCTGCCGACAGAGCCTGGACTCTGTACTGGAGAATGAGAGGTTTGCACATAGCTTATGCTGCCTACCCCACAAACTTGGGCTGCCCAGGGGCCCCGCCATGTACCCTGCATGGCCTGGACAGTCTGGGCTCCTTCATTGGTCATCATGTGTCCTTTGGCACACAGGGTAAGGTTAGAGGGTAAATGCAGCTCCTGGGGTCATCACCTTATGTTCCTCTGTCAGATACTAGATGTAGGTGCCCCAGTGTCAGGGTCTCCAGATAGTGGGACCCACGTGCAGAGAGCGCGAGTGAGCAGCTCACCCCTCTGTTTTAGTCAGCGGGGGTCTGGGGATGTTTGTCTCCAGGTGTCCTCTAGTCTATCTGAGCAAGATGAGCCAAATAGCCACTGTGAACGGCTCCAGACCGTGAGTTAAAAAGGCGATGACAGAATTAGGGTGACGGAGGAGATGGCTCTATCAGTGTTGGACAAAGTGGGCTCTATGTTCTGTTTCCCAGGGTCAGACATGTGTGAGGTGTGGGCTTTGGCAACAGCTCCTGGCTGTACTCTGGCCATCTCGCCACTGGACTGGCCTTCTCTCCTCGTCCTCTGCAGGAAGCCTCATTTGTCCTGCCCATTCCACAGCATGGCGGTGAGCAGTGGGTCACTCTGCTGTCTCAGCCTCCATGTACCTCAGTTTTCTCCTCTCTAAAGGATTCAACTAACGACTTCCTCACTGGGTGACTATCTTGGGCCCCTCAGTGAGGTCAGCTCCACTCCAGCTTCAGTGACTTCCCAGAGCTCATGGCTACCCAAGTCACCCAAGCCCGACTGGCTGTAGAAACTCTCAACAGGAGAAAACACCATGGCCTATGCCGAGCATCGGGTGATGGGGGACGCACGACTCCAACAACCTGACCCTCCCAGGCCACCTGAACCAGTGGGGTCTCTAGTAGGTTGGAACTTTCTAGAATGGAAAACTGCACGTCTGACTTTGGTCTGCAAGCACCTTTGGGGTTCCTTCTGTGTGGACTTCTAGTTGGTCATTCTTGACACTGTCCATCCACCACAGGCCACGGGTAGTTTCCTGTGGGGCCAGGTGGCCTTCCTGCCCAAGATAGCTCAGCATGTCCATCTCGCCAGTTAGGAAGAACAGATCCCACGTAAAGGACTGTGATGCCCAAATTGAGAGCACAGGATGAGCAGGAAGTGCCTAGAAGTGCTTTGTCCCCGCCCCCCCCGGCCCCGCCTTCTTCTCACCAGTGATTCTACTAACAGGCCAGTCTTATTGGGCCAGCATTTGCCTGATCTGTATTTCTTCTTTTTATTTCTAGCTCACCAGTGTGGTTTACTGCAATTGAGTCTCAGGTTAGCAATATTAACTAAATATTGATCTCTCACCTTTAAAATCATGGGGCCTATTTACAATTGATGATTGACATGTGTAAACATTTTTTCTTACTAGCTCGTGTTTTCTATTTACTATGGTTTTATTTTTTTTCCCTTTCTTTATCAAGTTCCAATGGACATGTTTTTAATGCTTCTCCGTTTCTCCACTAGTTTGGAAACTCAGATTTCTGTTTCCACTCTTTGAAAAGTGACCCTTAACATTTATCATCTGTCATTCACTAAAAATTTCCTAGGAGTGTAAGCTACGCAGCATTTCCATCTTCTTCAGAATGTAAAGCCCTCGTGTGCTTCTGTTACTAATGTTTGTTTTAGTTTTACTTTTTAAAAGACTACACATTTAAGATAATACTGTATTATGCCACAACTTCACTATATTTTGAGCTTTTATTTTTATTAATATATATTTGTGACACATAGTGGTCACATTCATCTTAGGGAACTGGCACAATTACGTGGTGTATGGTTGACTTCTGCTTCCCCTCTTCACTCTCCCATCTTCTTCTATCACCAGACCTATTTCCCATCTTCACAGAGTCCACCTCCTTGTTTCCTATCATTTACCTTTGATTTTGCTCTTTAAATTACTTATTCTTCGCTCTTCTCATATAAAAGAAACCATGTACTGCTTAACCTTGTGTGTATGATTTATTTCATTTCGCATTGTGGCCTGGAGGGGCATCTATTTTCTTAGAAGTGATTCAAATTTATCCTTTCTGGTGGAGTAGCACTCCATTGTGTGCACACATCACATTTCCTTTAACTACTCATGTGTTGATGGACATATGGGCCGCTTCCCTTCCAGGATTTAGCTATTGTGACTTGTGCTGGTATAGATATGGGTGTCCATGTTTTACCACATATGATGTCTTTTACTCTTTTTGGAAGATACCTAGGAGAGGAATATCTGGGTCCAACAAAATTTCTGTTTCTAGTTTGAGGAACGTCCCTACTGAATTCCAAAGTGGTTGTACTGCATTCCCATCGACAATATAGAAGAGTTACTCCCCACCCCTACAACTTCACTAACATTTGTTATTTTTTGAGTTCTTGATGATAGCCATTTTCTTAGTTACTTTCTCATTGCTGGGACAAAATATCTAATATCCACAAATTAAAAGAGAAAAATTTTATTTTAAATCACAGTGTTTAGAAGTTTTGGTTCATGGTTGGTTGACTTGAAGGGAAGGCAGCACGGCACAGGGACGTGACAGAGCATAAACAGTTCATGGCATGGCAGGCACATGGTAGCAAGACTTCCTTCTTCCTTCCCTTTTTATTCCATCCAGGCTACAAGCCTATTTGTTGGTATTCTCTATGCCCACAATCCATCTTCCACCTTTAGAAAATCTGTCATCCACACTCAGAACTATGCTAAGCCAATCAGTGGACGAATCCCATTTTATAAACCCATGAGTCAGTACCACACATCCATGATCCAGTCTCCTCCCAAAGCTTCCCGTATGAGTCCATGAGGCTTTGGGAGGACATCTAGCTATAAGTCATAATTTGCCACACTTTCTGGAATAAGATAAAAATCTCAGTGTTGCTTTGATTTGTTTGTTCTAATGTCCAAAGATGCTGCACATTGTTTTCATGTGCTTACCGATCATCTGTACTTCTTTTGAGAAGTGTGTATTTATTTCAATTACCCATTTTTTTTTTGGACTACGTCTTTAACTTGGGAGATCTATGTTTTTGAGTTCTTTGTATGTTCTATATGGTAGTCTTTGTCCAAGGAATAGCTGGCAAATTTTTTTCCATTCTGTAAGTTGTCTCTTCACCCTGTGGTGCAGAAGCTTTTAGACTCGATATAATCCCTTTTGCTGATTGCTGGTATTAGTCTTTGTGCAACTAGCGTCTGTTCAGGAAGTCTTTGCCTATACCTACATGTTCAAGAGTTTTACCTATTTTATTTCCAGAAGATTCAGTGTTTCTAATATCTTGTTCTTCAACCCACTTTGATTCGATTTTCACAATTAGACTGTTTTCTTATAACTCACTCCATCTCCCCAGACTCCTTTTCTTGGAGCACTAGTGACAGCCTCTGGAGGGCAGGTGTTCTTGGTTTTCTATTCTTGATTCTGACAGAAGAGGGCAGATGCAGCTGTTGCTTGGTGCACCCTGCTCCATAGGCCAGGAATTCAGACAGGATACTACTACAGGCAGGGCAGGGCTGTTTCTTTCTCTCCAAAGTGTCCGGGGCCTCCAGGGCATCCCTGTAGACAAAAGCTGCTCGAATTATTATCCCGAGACAAATATACTCATCTCCTCCTAGCACCTCCCCAGATAGCTTCATCCCAATAGTAAACACTGAGGGTCTGGCCCCTAATCCGGCCCAGGTGTGACTGTAGCCTCCAGGCATTTGCTGGGGGTGGCTTTTCTTTCTCTTGAGGTTATAACAAGGAGATGAGTTTGCACACACAGCACACGGTAGCGGAACGTGAATGGGAGGCCGTGGTAACCGTTCCCGCTGTGTGCTCGCCAAGGACAGTTACGGGTTGTGGTCATTCTGATGCCACTGATCCCTCAGCTGTGGTCTCCCCTCTTCCGGCAGCCCGCATCCCAAGCTCCTAGTTTCTGTCTCTGAACACTTCGAACCCCCTGAGAGTCATTCCTCGTGTTTCAAAAGAAATGACCCACATTTGCAGCTGGGATTTTTGGCCTCTTTCCTTTCCTCGGAAGTCCTGGGCTCCCAGAACCTCTTGTGATTTTCGTATTTTCTCTGTTCTTGGGACAAAGTTAATGATTTTTTAAAAAAACTCTTGTGGGTTCCAGTTCACAAAAACTGCCTTAGGCACAAGCCGTACCTAGGAAAGTTCCCATATGGGCTTCCTATGGACAGTGATCTCCAAATAGTTAGGATCCCCGCTGGTAACCTGGAGGGTTGCAAGGAGTATCTGGAAGGTCCTTAGGAAGCTGTTTATTTGCTTGAAATGGTCTTTGAGTCGGTAGTGTAAGAGTTGCTGGGGGTGTAGTTTGTTCCAGTTGCTATAACAAAAATGTCTCAAACTGGGTAGTTTATAAGGAACAGGAATTCATTTATCACAGCTCTTTCAACACCCCTTGCCCAGGGGCTCTTAGTGAGATCAGAGCTTCTTGGGAACATCTCCTCACATTCCCAGTGTTGCCCCATCTCCATACCTCAGCCTTTCAGCTGTGGGCACATTTTCATTGTTTCCTCCCCTGCTAGCCATAATCTCCTCAGCGCCTATTAGGCTCCCTATTCTCTAGGTCAAAGTTTCCTTTTTCTTTCTTTTTTAATAGCAGCATCCCAATTCCTAGAACCAACTACTGAAGACTTTTTCAGTCACATCCCTGGCTTCATTTTCCTGTAAGATTCCACTTTTTGGGGTTTTATTTCTGCCTAGAAGCCCTTTCTGGATTTGAGAGCTCTCTGCCTGGAAATATGTTCCTGAGACTTCTTTATTGTCCCAAACCTTATCTTAAAATGGCGCAGTATTAACTGCAGTTGTTATCCAGCCCATCACTCTGGCATGAAACCTTCACTGGGTATAAGGTGGGCTTTTGATGGGAACTTTTTCAGTTTTTTGCTTGATCCTGTTTATCTTCATGAGAGGTCTGCTTTGATATTACTGTTCCTCTTAGGCCTTTGGTCTTCATCTCTGAAATTCTGTAGTTATGTTTATGAGCCTGGGGTAGGTGTAGGGTGGACATCAGTTTCTCTGTTTCAAATATGAACTCTGCTTTCTATCTGAGGCCAGGGAAGAGAGGAGGAAGAGAGGGAGTTCTTTGAGACCACACGAAATGTTGACACTACAGCCCAGATGAGGCTCAGCCTCTGACCCCTCTTCTATGCCCTGCCTTCCGTTCCACAGACGTGTAGTCTTCAACTGACTTAGGCAGAATGGAGGAAAACACAACAGGGCCTTCCGGAGTGATGTTTATTCTTCTCTAAATAATATACACCCTTCGGAGCATGAGTTCTGTCTTTCCCCCTCTCCACTTCTTCCTTCTCTCCCACGGCTGACAGTGCAGTGTTACTGAGCAAAATTTTTACTAAAGACAGCTTTGGAGCCGGCAGATGTGAGCTTGAGTCCAAGCTGACGGTTGTGTGGTCCTGAACACGGTAGTCAGCACTGCTGAACGTCACTGTCCTCCTCCCTGTCTTGCTGATGGGGCGTCTGGAGGTGTTGGACACACAGCAGCACCGGCAGATCCCCAGTGCATGCCCTCTGGATGAGTGGTGGAGGCTGGTGACATGGGGCTGTAAACAGATAAACTAGAGTCATTCAGACTCTACATCATCTAAGGGCAGGGAGCAGAGATAAGAGGGACTTCGCTTCCTTCATCCCACGCACACAGCTGATCCAGCGCGTCCCTAGCTCAGAGACTTGTCAGGGCTCTGCCTGCACCACCAGGTGGACTGGCTGGCTGTCTTTGGCTATCTCTGTTATTTTCTGAGTGGAGGAGATTTATGGAAGGAAGAAAGCCAGATCCCCAGTTCCTGGCTTACTCTGCAGTTTCATTCCTGAGCCTCGCAGTAATATTCCCCAGAAACCCTGGCGCCAGTTCTGCAGCCAAGGTGAAGTCTCCACATCTGCTGCTGTTGGGGTCTGAGATTCCTCCAGCACCTGGAGGCTAAATGCACTGAGATCCCTCCTATAAACAAGGCCTGTTCGCTTTCTTGTTGCTTAAAAACAGAGTGACATGTGAGGGAATTTAAGCAAAACATTTTGTGTCCTTCAGGATAAAGAATGTGAAGGGCTCTCAAAGACAATGAGTGCACCCAAAAAGCAGTAACTTACCACATTTACATATCTGTCTCAGGCTTCCTGTAGTCCTGTCTCTGGGAATGTCAGCTGGTGCTGTATCTCAGCAGAGGTCAGTACTGACAGGCCGGATGGAAGCCTGTGGCTCAGTGCCAAGGAAGGGAGCAAATCTCTCATGAAAGTCCTGGCTGGCCAGCAGTCCTCCAGAGATGAGAGCTGTTCATAAGAGATGCCAGATGCTGGATCATGCTTTGAAAATGTTTGCTGAGCTCTGATAACCTCACAGGGGTCACATCTGGCATTGAGGCCACATCCAAACACTACATATTTAGGGCTGAATTTGCAAGCTGACCACAGGAAGGGAACATTCACATTAGTTTATGGAATACGGGACACAGAACCTATTGCTCACGACCCAGGTGAAGTGCATTGCCTCCTGATGGGCCCACATGTGGCCAGTTACTCCAGTCCTCCCTAGCGCACGACACCAGCTCTTCCGATTTCAGCCTTGTGGTTAATGTGAGGTGAAATCTGAACAAGGTGCCAACTGATGGATTCTTGATGGCTAATGATGCTGATTATTTATTTTTGTATTCCTGCTTCAGAAGAACTATTATTCGAGTCTTCTACCTGCTTTTAATTTGGATATCTGTTTGTTATTGAGTTGAGGTCATCTTTATATATAATAAATATGAATGATTTTCCAGATGTTGATTTTATAAATATTTTATATTACTTTTTTTTTTGAGGTAGGGTCTCATTTTGTAGTTCAGGCTGGTCCTGTACTCACTACATAGCCCAGGTGAACCTCAAACTCACAGCAATCCTCCTGCCTCTGTCTCCTGAGTGCTGGGATTACAGGTTGTGACCCACCAGGCCCAGCGCTGTGGTATGTGGTACTGATTGCTGGTGGATATGAGTCACCACTCCTGGTATTGTTGTATGTGGTGACCAGGGATCGAACCCAGGACCTTGTGCTTGCAAGGCAGGTGCTAGAACCACTGAGCTAAATCCCTGACCCCTTTTATACTATTTTGTAGCTTGCCTACTTATTTTCCTAGTAGTAGACTTTGATAAGCACAAGTTTTTAATCTTGATCAAGTGTACCAATTTTCTTCTTTCATAGTTAGTGTTTTCTATATACTAGCTATCTAAGGTTGTAAAGATAATTATATTTTCTTTGCGGCTTTACAGTTTTAGCCCTTATTAAGTTTCTGATACACCTAGAATTGTGTGTATGCTGTAGGTAGACCTTCAGGCTCACATGCATGTCTAACAGCCAATCAGTTGTGCAAGCAGAGTCTGGGTGAGCAGATGCCTCCCTTTTTTGACTTGTTTTGGTGGCCTGGCTGAAAATGAATGGGCTCTCTACAGGGGCCACTCCATTTTGTACCATGTTTATTTGATTCACTGGCTGATCTATCTTTCACAATACAAAGCTCTCTTAATTACTGCAGCTTTTCTAAATCCTAAAATCAGGTAGTGTAAAAGCTGACTTTGTTGTTCTTTCAAAAACTTTTTGGCTGCCAAGTCCTTTGCATTTCCATGTAAGTTTTAGAATAACCTTGAAACTTTTTTAAAAAGTCATCTGAGATTCTGAATTGTGTTTGGTGCATATGTCAGTTTGGCAGAGCTGACATGTTAAAATCTTTGATTTTCTGGGCCACGGATTTAGCTTAGTGGTTCCAGCACCTGTCTTAGGCTGGTATGGGATACACAGTGAGACATTATCTCAAAAACAAAGCAAGACAAACAGAAAATATACTTACTGATTTTCAGTCACATTACTGAGATAAACTGCACTTGGTCATGATAGTATGGCTTCTGAAAATGTATTTCTGTTGGATTTGCTAAAAGTTTTAAAATTAATTTTCATTTATGTCCACTAAGGATACTAACCTGTGAATTTTCTTTGGTTTGTAAAGTTTTGGTCTCAGGATTATTCTGGCCTCATAAAGTGATTTGGGAAGCATTCTCTCTTCTATAGTGTTTTTATGGACAGGTTTGTGAGTAAGTATGACTTATCCCTTAAAAGCCTATCATAGTGTATGAGTGAAGCCATCTGGACCTGAATGTCTTAAGAGAAGTCTTTAAGTATGAGCCCTATTATTATTTTTTTTTGTACCAAAGATCAAACTCAGGACCTTATGCTTTCAAGACAGGAACTAGAACCACTGAGTTAAATCCCCAGCCCAATATGAGCCCTATTTCATACTTTATTATTTTGGATCAGTTTGGTAAGGTCAGTCAAGGGAGAGTTTTATTCTTTTCATCTAAGCTATTATGAATATATTGACATGAAGTTATTCATAATATTCCACCACATTTTATTTGTAGTTTCATTGAAATACAATCTAAAATAAAATCCACTTCTTTTTAGAATTACAGAGGTCAATATTTTAAGTATATTTACAAAGTTATTAAATCATCACCACTATTTAATATCACAGCACCTAAATAACTCTCCCCAAATCCCTCACCAGCAGTCATTCCCCTGGCCTCATCCGTTCTCTCTCTGTGGATTCGCCTGTTCTGACCCTTTCACTTAACTGGAATCAGTCTTCTGTGACAGATCTAATTTACTTCGCAAACATCATGTTCATCTATGTCAAAGCATAAGTCGATATTCTGTGTCTTTTCATGGCTGGACAATATTCCATATATGGGTACCGTTATGCCCAGATCGCGAGATCCCCCCAAAACACTGGGAGCCATCTTCGATGTAAATACATGAGGGTTTATTCAAGCTTGAGTGGAAACTCTCAATGGCAGGATGCCGAGAGCCTTGAGCCCTGGGAGGGTCGAGTTTTTATGGTGGGGATTGGGGGGTGGTGGAAGTTTTAAGACAGGGGGTTATCGGATAGGCTAAGATTTTGAAAAGAGTATGGGGGCCTTTAGGTGTTGGCTAGCCAGGGCGTTTCTTTGTCTCAAAGAGTAACCTCTTTATCAGGACATGAAGGGAAACAGTCAGTAGTCACAGACAGAATCCTTAGGTTTAACCTTATCAGGTAACAGAGGCCTGCTGCCCTGGCGACTGGCCCTTGCTAATGACATGCGCCCTGGCTGGGGGTTACTCATGTCTGAAGGAATTTGGGACATTTCTTGAGATGGAAACTATAGCTCAGGGCATTTTTTTTCCTTTTTTTTTGAGTCAGGGTCTCGCTTTGTAGTTCAGGCTGGCCCTGAGCTCAGCCTCAAACTCACATCACAGCAATCCTCCTGTCTCTGCCTCCCGAGTGCTGGGATTACAGGCGTGAGCCACCACACCCAGCACTGTAGTATGTGGTACTGGTTGCTGCTGGGCGTGAGTCTCCATGCCCAGTATGATATGTGGTTACTGGGGATCGAACCCAGGTCCTTGCACTTGCAAGACAGGTGCTGGAACCACTGAGCTAAATCCCAGGCCCCAAAATGGAGTTAAGTTAGTCAGACTGGGCTCTATAGGTACTATCTTTTCTGGATCCATTCATCTCCTGTGGGCTGTGTCCGCTCTTTGGCCACTATGGATGCTGCTGCTGCAAACATTCATGTCCAAACGTTTGTGTGGACACACTTTTAGTGATCTGGAGTATATGCTTAGATGTAGGCTTACTGGATCACGTGATAATCTATGTTTTAACACTCTGAAGAACTCCCAGATAGTTTTGCCTAGTACTACACCATCCTGTATTCCCATCACTAAGGCCGAGTGTTCCATTTTCTCCACAGTCTTGCTAACATTTATTCTTTAAAAAAATTTTTTTTAGCCATCCTAATGAGTGCTAAGTAGTATCTCACTGTATTTTTATTTTTGTCTTGAGACAAAACAGAGTCTTACTGCGCAGTTCAGGCCTCCTTGAGCCCGGTAGCCCAGGCTGGCCTTGAAGTCAGGGCTCTGCTCTGGCCTGTCCTCCTAAGTGTGGGCATTACAGGTATGCACCATCACGCTGGGCTCTTCCACTGTGGTTTTGACTTGTATTTCCCAGATGGCCAATAATGTTGAACAATATTTTCTGTATGTTTACATATCTTCTTTGGAGAAATGTCTGTTCAAGTCTACTCCAGTTTTTAATTGTTGTTTTTAAATTATTGAGTTTAAATTTTCTTTATATATTCTGGATATCAGTCTCTTCTTAGATATGTGATTTACAGTTATTCTATATCAATATTTGAAGTGTTTTAACTATCTTGATAGTGTCTTTTGAAGAACAAAATTTTCAATTTTGATGAAATCTATTTTGTGTGTGTGTGTGATTTGGTGTTATAGCCTGCTAGAATCTTATTAGGAATATTTTCTGGTTTTCTTGTGCCTTCCTTGAGCTCTGTTATCTAGATTTCTGTTGCTTAATTTCAAAACACAAGGGAGGATTTCTCAAAGATATTTCTGTTATTGATTTCTCTCTTTGTCTGTCTGTGTCTCTGTCTGTCTGTCTGTCTGTCTCTCTCTCCCACTCTTTGGTATAGAGGATCCGACTTAGGACTTTGCATTTGTGAGGCAGGGCACTGAGCTAAATCCTCGGTGCTCTGTTACTGATTTCTAGTCAATTTCACAGTGACCAGAGGACATAATCTTCTCTCAATCATATTAATTTCACTAACATTATTTTATAACTCAGTATATAGCCTTATCTTGTAGTATGCTCAACATCAATTTAAAAATAACGCATATTTTCGCATCATTGGGTATAGTGTTATTTCAAGTGTCACTTAGGCTAAATTCCCTGATGCTTTTTCAAGGATTATATAGTCTTACTGAAATTCTTTTAAGAGAGGAATTAAACCACCAATAATAGTACATATTTTCTTAGGTATTTGAGGTTACATTTTCTTAATAATGCTTTCTTAATAATGCTATCATCGTTTTTTGTTTTTTTTTTTTTGTTTGTTTTTTGAAACAGGGTCTTGCTTTGTGGTTCAGGCTGGCCCTGAGCTCAGCCTCAAACTCACATCACAGCAATCCTCCTGTCTCTGCCTCCCGAGTGCTGGGATTACAGGCGTGAGCCACCACGCCCAGCACTGTGGTATGTGGTACTGGTTGCCGCTGGGCTTGAGTCTCCACTCCCAGTATTGTATGTGGTTACCGAGGATCGAACCCAGGTCCTTGCGTTTACAAGACAGGTGCCGGAACCACTGAGCTAACTCCCCAGCCCTATGCTATCATCATTTTGAAATTTTTTTTTTTTACCACTCCTATTTCCAATTAAGATTCCCTTTTATAAATGAACATAGCCACTCCAGCTTTTTTATTGTTTTCATTCATCTTTTTTCATCTTCTAAATTCTTCCTGTTTACAGCTTTATAACATCTCTTATAAATAACCTTTTAAAATCTTTTCACACTTTCCAGCTTCTAATTAGAGAAGTTACTGTAATTGTCGATGAGGTTAGTATTAAATCTGTTTCCCTGCTATTGTTTTCTATTTAGTTCTTTTCCTATATTAAAAAACGAATCCAATGTATTTTTGTATTCCAGTTTTTCTCTAGTGATTTTGAGTTATACGTACATAGTAGTTATGCTACACAATTCACATATACTTATTTTAATTTTTTTGGTACTGGGGAGTGAATATGTAACTATTTTACTAGTTTACTTTGAATCATCCAACTTGTAAAAAATCTTGTAAGACTGTGTTTCTATTTGTTATCTTTGCTTTTAATTTGATTAACTTTCAGAAATTAAAGACACAAACAGTATTCTTTTCTATGACCTATGAAGTTAAGGAAGTCTTGTGATGCTTCTCGTTTTCTCTGTGGACTTCATTGTCTCAGAACACATTTTTTGTTGCCACAATTGGAGCAGAGACCTCTGAGTGCCTGATGGGCAGAGGCCTGCAATGCTATAAAACACGTATGATGCAAAGACAACCCTGACAAAGAATGACTTTGCTCAGGACATAGGTAGTGCTGAGATGGATCCATATTTGTTATCTAGCAACATTTCTCTTTAGCTTAACACAAGTCAACTGCTATAAAGATTCATTTTTAGCTTTTATCTCTCTGAAAAATCTATATTTCTTTTTTCTTTTTGATGAATAGTTTTGCTGGTTATAGTCTAGGTCAAAGTTTTTTCTCTGTCAGCACTTTAAACATGCTTTTCCATGGTTTCCTGCTTCCCAGTGCTTCTTTCCTAAGATAAATAAGTTATCATTAAAAAATAATTATTGTTCTCCCTAGGTAATGTATATATTTTTCCCTGACTGTTTTTAGGGTTTTCTCTTTATATTTGGTTTCAGCTGTTTGATTGTGATGAATCTAGCTATTTTTTTTGTTTGTATTTATTCTGTATCAGATTCATTAACTTCCTGGATACATGTGTTGATAATTAGATACATGGGTTTTCATTAGAGTGTATGTTTGGCCATGAAATATTTTCTCTCTCTCTCTTTTTTATTATATGACTCTAAATGTTTATATTTCAGACCACTTGATATTATCTCATATTGTACAGATGTTATTATTCATGTTTTAAGTCTTTTTCTCCTTTTCAGCTTTGATAATTTCCACTGCTCTTTGTTTGGGTTCCTTCACTTTCTCCATTATACAACTTTAAGACTGCTCACTGACTTTTTCCCCTTTCACCTAACCATTATTTTACATCTTTCTCTTTTAGTATTTCTGTTCATCTCTTGAAATAAGCCATGTGTTCACGTATGCTTGAAATAATTGTTTTAGCTTTTCTTACTCTAATAACTGAATCATCTGATCCTCTCTGAAGGCCATATTTTCTCCTAAGTATAAACAACATTTTTCTATTTTAATGTTGTGTACTTTTTATTGTAATCTTTACATTGTGTATAAATGAGTGACAAAGACTGAAATATTTTTGTTTTGTTCTGTTTGTTCTGTTGGGATTATAATCCCTTTCTTTCGATTTTCTCCTCCTGGTGTTTAGTTGAGACGGAGATGTTGCAGCTCCAGTGAGGTTGAGACAATCACTGCTATCTCAACTTTAACTTCTTGAGACAGTCGTTTGGATCTGGTCAGTGTCTGTGTGGGAAGGGACTAGTTCCAGTTTAACTGAGGAGGGTGTTGAATCCCTTAGCCAGAAGAAACCATGAGACCGGAAACAGAAGAACCGTACAGGTTGCCGCCTTGCCTTTATGGATCTTCTGCACTCAAATTTGTCCCATCAGCCATTGCACCATCCAAGGTGCAGCCCTTGGCGCGCGGCAGGCCAGCCTGACTCAGACCTGGGTATGGAAGCTATGCGCCAAGTCTCTCACGCCTGTTCTTCCTGGAATTCAGTTCTCTTTTCTCCTCCTCTTACTCTTATTACTTTCAAGAGAATAAAGTCTTTTACACATTAATCTGAAGTAGGAATCTCCTGTACTCTACTCCCTCTTTCTAGTCAATAGTATGTCATGAAAAAGAACAGAAGAGCTTTGCCTTATAATTTTACAGCTTTAAAGCACTTCTACTTGTGTGAAAAATAAACTTCTTTTTAATCCAATTTAGCAACTTGATAAAATCCTAAAAAGCACAAAAACAAAAGTTAGCCAGTGTTAACCGCTTTTGCCTTCCTTTTTTCTTGAGGAATAATTTACATACAGTCACTCACACCTTGATCTAATTGTCCAGCTCTTTGAATTTCACACGCATGTACACTGTGTGAACTCACATCTTAGACTCTGTCTAGTCAATTCTTGCTCTCTCAGAGATAACTATTATTTTTTCCTAGCATAGCACTGCAGATTTGGTTTTTCCTAGTCTTAGATTTAATATGGATACACAAGGCATATACTCTCTTGTGTTTGTGATTCTTTTGCACAAGAATACTTGTAAGATTCATCTATATTCTCATATATTGTTTATTTTTTTATGCTGTGCAATATTCCCTTGGTAAATTATACCACAATTTATTTATATCAGAATGTATTTATTGGTGGACAACTGAGTTGGTTCATGTATTTGATTTATTATGAATAAATTTTATTTATTATAAAATATTTTGTATTTTATTTTGTAGAGAATTTCACTTATTTTTTCTAATTTTACTTAGGATAGAATGGTTGTGTCAGAGGAGGTACATAAATAGGCTTAATAGAAACGAACAGTTTTCCCAAGTGATGGCACTGTTTAACCTTCCTATAGTGTATGCGAGCCCCCTCACTTTATAGCCTCGATCTGGTTTTATCAGTTTTTATACTTTTGCCATTCTGGTAGGTGTTTGGTGACCCTTGTGAAGTGCTGCCTAATGCTTTCCTGTTCTTTTCAGTGACTGAATGGTAATTTGAAGTCTGAATATGCCAGAACTGATTTAGCTATTTCTCTGTTAAATGTTACCTTTGCCTCCAGTTTTAATATTTTAAACGTGGTTTCACTGTACGTCCTCAGCCCACACCTTCGAGAACACATGTAAACAGTTTTGGTGCAGGTCTCTGCAGTGTAAAATGTGCCATGTTCAAACCTTCACAGTCTTCCCAGCCTCACAACGCCTCATCTCATGACATGGCTGCCGAACAGGAAAGTCAAAGAGAGACAAGGCCTTTCCCGTACTAAGCCCAGGGCCACATCTTCAGCTACCTTTTCATTCTTCTATTGGTTGAAATATTCTTTCCAAGTCATTTTCAATTTTCTACCTTTCATTTGAGGCTGGCCGGAGGCCAGTGAGAACATGATGAGCCTCAGGCTGCTGGAGCTTGGAGCTCCTTTCTCAGTGATTCTGTGTCACAGCTGCTCCTGTCCTGGGGTGAATGCTGGAGACCGTGTTGTGGGAAGCTAGCCTGTTATCACTGCAAGTATCTTGAGCTGGAGTCCTCCAACTTGCCAGCCAGGAAGCTCATCTCCCTCCCTAGAGGCATGCTCCGTGCAGTGGGGTGTGGCTCCCACATCCCTCCATGTGGTGTTTGGACAAATTGTTTGGTTTCTGGTGCTTCCCGAGCATGTAAGGAATGCGAACATCTTCGACCTGAGCCTTCAGCTCATTAAAATAACTTGGATTCTTAACAGAGCTGGCCAGACCTGGGCTCCAGCCACAAAATCATGAGGTCTGGGCTGGATGTGGCGTCAGAATGTTTGTCACCTCCTCACCTCCGAAGCTGTGAGGAATCTCTGCTCTGGGAGCCTGACGGGGCCAGGTCTGAGGACTGCCAGGAGGAGACCGATCCAGTTCCCATCACAACTTGCCTGAGTCTGCTGGGTTGTCTCTGTAGCAGGCAGGATGCAACCTGCCACGTGGACAGTTGGTATGTGTCTGGAGCTTCCTGTTTGAGTTGCTCCCTTGGTCTCTTGGGTCACTTCAGCCTAGCTGTCCTCAGCCCAGCTGTTCCCAGCACAGAGGAAAGTCTGGGTAGCACCATCACAGCTCCCCACGGCCTCTCCAGCCACATTTGGCGTCCATCTGGGAGCACTGGAGATCAAACGCAAGACTGTGGGAAACCTCATTAGATCCAACTGGCAGGAGATGAACAGACCTGCAGGACATGAGACAGAGCCCACAAGAAAGCATCGTGAGGCGGGCTGTGACCCAGGAAGGCTTCCTGGGCAGGCGGGGTGGTGGAGGGGCAGTGTGCACGTCCACAGTTCATCCCGAGCTTGCTGACAGGCCTTACTCAGTTTACTTCCCATCTCCTCACCACACCCAGGCACTGGTCTTGGTGCTTTACAAGGTGTCTGGGCAGCGCTGTGGGAGCTCCCTCCACTCCATGTCAGAGGCAGACAAGTAAGCAGAGGCACTGAGGCCCCAAGGAGAAGGCTGGCTGTGCACCTCGCCTCATCCACAGTGCCAGCGGCCTCATCTGACAGGGGCAAGCTGCGAGAGGGCAACCGCGAACTCAGTGCTGCGAGAGGGCGACCGTGAACCCAGTGCTGCTTTTCCTTCAGACTCCAGAGGCCAGCTTCCTCGGATGTCTTCCAGTCCACAAAGACTCAGCCCCAGTCTTTCCTTTTGTCCACCTAGGTTCAGGACTCCTCACATCCTGGGCCCCTCAGAAGCTCTGAGGGAGCTACCTGGACTGGACTGAGTGGAAGAAACACATGCATGCACCTAGGCCTACCGAGTCTACTTGCTTTCCCCCAACATGCCCTCCAGGCCTCAGCATTTTCTCTTCCTCCGGTATTTCTCACTCCATCACTCCCTTTTTATACAGCCTGTGACCTTGTCCAGTCACAAGGGAGAGGGCACAGGACCCTCTGCCTTCTGCCTAAGTTTGCATCAAAGAGTTTGTGCTAAGGCATCCTCTCTAGTAAGGTGCCTCTTGCCGAGCCCAGGGCTCATTTTGTGGCTACATGTGCCTCCATCCTCATGGGGAAGAACCAGGGCAGGACAAGGAGAGTGAGGCTATGCCACTGCCAGTCCCACCGTCCATTGCCAAATGGCTCCCTAGCAAGGCTGGAGCCGCAGCAGCCGCCCACCTGAGGCAGGAGGCAGGGTGGAGCATGCCTGCCTCACTGCACTGCAGCCAGGGACTCAGCTGGGGCCCTGGGACTTTTCTTCTCCAGTAAACCCTGAAACTAATCTGCCAGAGGCTCCAAACTCCATGCATTGCTTTGAGGTTGATAAATGATGAGTTGACAGGCTTTTACAAGTGAAGTTTAAGTGTTCTTTTCCTCCTCCATCCTGAAAATGGCGCAGACCTCTATCTCTTCAAGGCTGAGAGCTGCAGCCGGTCTGACTCCAGCCTCCACAATGGTTTCCAGAGAAGCTGCTGGCTGGAGACCGAACATCTGGTTTGTGTAAGAGGCACAGCTCAAACTTGGCTCGAGAGGACTGATTTCTTCTGGCTTCTCATAATAGTTTATTGGTTTTCTGAGGGGATACTTTTTCAGGATAAAGAAAGATGCGGAAAATGAGGACTTGGGACATGGTGTTGACTGCCCCGTGCCCTCGCTCTGGACACACAGGTCTTCCTCAGCACTCACTTGCCCTTCCTCCACAGTCAGCCTCATGCCCCACCACCTTGCCAGATCCCTTGTCTACATTATATCTCTGTTCTTTTGTAAAATCTTTTTAATGTTAATTCATGAAACTTTTTGAACCTAAAGGGTGTAGGAAATGTCCAGTGAATAACTGGTACACTTCTCTGCTTAACTGCTATTTCCTTGCTGTAATGATTTCATGGCTGAAATATTTTAGAGTGAATCACAGATTGTGACGTTTCACACGGAAATACTTAAGTAGCCTCTCTCAAGTGGTGAGGGCGACTCTCTGCACCTGCGCACATGGTGTCTGCACTTGGCCAAGTTAGAAATAGATCCAGAACGTTGTCTCACACCTCTTTGACATTGCTGTAGGTCTCAAGAACTGTCTTGTAAGGTTTTTCTCCTTTTGTTCTGAATTTTAAATGAAGATTCCTACCTAATTCTTTGTCCTGTATCTCACCAGGACAGGAGGTAAAGCTGTGTTGAGCTGATCTTTCTTTTGTGAGTTGATACCATAATGTATGTTGTTGGATTTAGTCTTTTCAGTAGCATTGCATTTCTTCTACTGAATTGTTCAAATAGAACACTGCCTTGACTCAAAAAATGGTTTAATCCACCTCCCACGTCACTTCTGTGCTCTCTGCAGGAACCATTAGCTTTTGGTTAACTCATTGTTTCTTTTTACACACAAAAGAGAAGAGTCCACATTTACAAATGCACACTCTGCTCTTTCTCTTCACACCAGTGGCTGGCGGGCGCTGTGCGGTGTGCTTTCCTCCTCTGTGCTACAGGTCTCTGGTGTTTTCAGGCCTTGCCTCAGTGTGAGATGCTCCCAGCTTGTAAGACCCACAGAGAAGCCACGTGTTCCACCACCCTCTGCTTTGGTGCAGATGCATCAGGCAGACCCAGGGATGTAGCCTGTCACTGCACAGGGCCCAGTGACTCCCCTGCTTGCTGGGCCACTTGCTGGTAGCCACAGTGCATAGCTAGGCCTCCCACCTCTCCCAACAAAGTGAGCAGGCTGGGTTTGCTCCAGTGAAGGCTGAGAAATGGCATCGCAGCATCTTTCCTGCTGCAGTGAGGCTGAGCATATGTTTATTGTTAAGTGCCTTGACATCTGTCTTCCTCAGAAAGAGCTCTTCACAGCTCTTGCCCACTGTCCTGTCATTCTTGTTTTTTTCTTCTTCCATTTCTGGAAACTCATATGAAATAAGTTATCGCTTTATGACAACTTATAAATATTTGTTCCAAAATTGCCACCAACCTTTTGATTTTGCTCTTTTTTTTGTGGCTCGGATGTTTTGTGTTCCAATCTGATTTATTTTCTCAACATCTTGCTTGATAAGGAATCTTGAATAGTATTTGAAAGGAGTTTCCCTGGTCCAAGTTATGAAGCAAGTTAGATGCCTCTTTCTTATACTCTATGAGTTTTAATTTTGGGTCTCTGATCCATTTGGAGTTTACCCTCTGGCAAGGGCAGTGTGACACAGGACCCACTGTGTTTTTCTAGTGGCAGCACACATCGCCAAGCAGTGTGTCGAAAAGTCCATGTTTTCCCAGCTTGAGGCAAGGCCTTCCCTAAAACTTCATCATGAGTGTGAGTCTATTATTGGACTTTCTGTCTGCTCTATGTCCAGTTTGTTTATGCACCAGCCACACTTTTAGCTATGGACACTTTCTGTATTTTTAACATCTGCTGGGGATAGTCCTACACCCCCGCCATTGCTAATCTTTTCCAGGATTTTCCTGATTCTTCCTGTTTATTTCTTCATATGAACTTTAGAATAAATGAGTACACCATAGAGGAGACTGGAGGGTCCCCTGCTCCTGATCTTCCTGTCCGAGACCAAGTCTGCCATTTCATGGCCTAGTCTTCAGGTCCTTTGAGTTGGACTTTCTTCTTTCAGGGTCCATCTTTTTGCTTTGTCTCTGGGTATTTCATGTACTTTTGCTATTGTTTTTCACTGTTGCTGAGCATAGCTGATTTCTCCACACAGAAATTTAGACTACAACAGTAAAAGAACATTTCATGGAGTTTGTCTCGACATTGGCTTTATTGTGCTGTTTACGTTACTTCTACTCTTTGGAACTAACATTGTTATTGTGGCCACTAGCACTGTTCATGCCCACGATGTGCTGGAGGATTTCCTTTCTGCTCTCGGGGTTAGAGTTGGGCACTCCTGTGGCCCACACTGCTGTTGCACAGAGCCTGGGCATCCCCATGGCATTGCTCCTGGCATCTGGGTAGCTCTCTGTCTGGTCTGCTCTCCCTGTAGGCTGTGCTCTGACACCATAGTGTGGCATCTGGCTCACGGGCAGGCGTTGCTATGATGCTGAAACTGTGCAGCAAGCACAGTCAGCTCTCTTGTTCCTTGGTGATTCTTGGCCCCAGGTCTGTGCGGTACAGTATTAAGACCATGGTTGCTGTGATATTTTAATCAGCATTACCTTACATGTAAAAAGTGAACCCATTCAAAGTGAACTGTCATCTAAGTTTTGACAAATATAGATCTTGTAACACCCACCACAACAAGAAATGTGTCATGCTGGAAGTTTCCTCTATCTTCCAGGTGTCCTCCCACACTATGGGAAACCATGTATTGCTTTTGACATCATGGATTACATTTGTCTGCTCCTGGAGGGGGCATGCCAACAGAGTCATTCCATACATAATCTTACATGTCTGGTCCTCTCATTCAACAGAGCAGGATTGCTGGAGCCCATCTGCCTTTCACATTTAGCAGGACTTCTTGTTCTGTGAGTGGATTATTTTACTCAGAATGACAGCGTGCTGTGGTTGGTTTACTTCACCACACCAATGGTAACTGGCTTTGTCTCCAGATCTGGGATTTTGTAAGCAAACCAACTACCAACTTTTCGGTGCAGGTCTTAGTTAAGACTAGTATTTTCATTTTTTTCTTGGAATTATATGGCTTGGATTGCTAAGCTGATATGTAACAAGTATCTGCTTACTTTTTAAAGAAACTATATTAGAGAAGGAAGAGACCACCTGATCAGGCATTGTGTGAACTGTGAAGCAGTTTATCCGCTCCAGTGAGAATTGGCTAAATCTGAAACGGGACTCAGTGGGGAGTGGGTGTAGAATGAGAACTTAGAGGGAAGGAGGGGTCCCTGCCTTGAGGAATTTTGGGGGAGCAGATAGAGTGAGGTCACTCTTGCTTGTTCTTCACCTAGGCAGAATGAGTCCTGGCATTTTGATGGGCTGGGCCCTCCAAGTCATGTGATGGTGGCCACTCAAGTGAGTGACGCCTTGCCCACGCCTCTAGGCTGCACGTTTTCGTTAGCTGCCCCCACACTCTCTCCTCCTGAACTAACGCCCCTCTCCTGGGGGAGCATGAGCAGCAGGAATCTTGGGGTCTAATGGCTACAGACTTTTCCCTCTGGCACTGTCCAGACCTGCTAAGGCCGGAAGTTACCTGTGACAATTTCTCAAGGGCTGGCTGCAAAGGCCAGCTGTCAGCTGCTCCAAGGGACAGTCCACCCTCTCCAGCATCTTCCCTTAAGGTCTATGCGCCCTGACTCCCCTTCCGGACTCCTTTTAGTATTTTAGCATTTTCATATCAGACATCACCAATGCTAGTCCTTTGGGGTTTAACTTGGTTGGGTTCTGATTCTGTGGCCTGAGGTGCTAGGTGCTCCCTGCTCCTGTGCCTGCAGGTGTAGTGAGGTCTTTGTGTCACCCTCTGCCTCCAAGATGCTGAGAGGCAGTGTCCAGCCGAGGTCTTATGTTTAGCTCTAAGTGTCTCCCCAGATTCTCCTATGTTCAGAGGTGAGGCCTTGGGAGGGGAGTGGATGAGAGGCAATGACCTCACCAGCAGACTGCCAAGTGCAGAGCAGAATGTACTGTCCGGAAGTGGGCCAGCTGGAGGAAGACAGTCCTGGATGAGACCTGGAAGAGGCCATCTTGTTCTGCTCACTCTGCCTCCGGGCTATGGTGAAGTAGCTCTCTCCTACCATACACTTCCCCTAGACATCTCTTCCTTGGAGCCAGCAGACCATGGACTGCACTGTCTGAAACATGAGCCAATAACCCTGTTTTCCTTTGCTGTGTGTATGGAGGTGCTTTGTCCCAGAGATAAGGAGCCAACTGAAACCCTGGTGGGGCGCTGGAGGGTCACACCTGCTCTCAGCTTCTCAGGAATGGTGCTGTGCTTGGGGAGATGACGGGGAAGAGCCACAGAGAGAAGTGGGAACTTTTATTAGCAGAGATTGATTGATAAAAACACAGGGGGTACGAATAAGATGGATATAGAAAGAATCTTCAGTGAAATTCAAGACTAACTGATGCTTGGAAGAGAAAGTGTTCCAGGTTGTTTCTAAAAATGCTTTGGCCATTTGGTCCAGACCAGGCCTCTGCATCAGTGTGGGGCCCTCACGGGCAGCACCTTCACCCTAGGGTGTGAGAGCCGAGGTCAGAGCCAGTGTCCCCGCCACCCGCCAGAGCCATGGAGGCTGGATGCCTGCGACCAGGGTCCGTGTGGTCCGCTAGCAAGGGTCTGGTGGGAGGAACTGACCCCTCACTCTCTGTGTTTGAAAATCCTCTTGACCTTGACCTCAGTTTCTGGAAAATGAAACAGTCAGTTGTCTTACCTGAACTAACAGCAGGGTCTGCTATGACTGCAGACAGGAGGAAACGATAATGAGGGTTCTGGCAGAAGCAGCCCTGAGGAGGGCAGCAGGGAGTCTGGGAGACAGTGGGGCCCTCACGGCTGGGAGCGGAGGGAGGTCCCAGAAGTGGCCGTGAGCAGACAAGTCCCTGTGAGGGAAGAGGACGCAGACATCTGCTTCGCAAACTGAGGGGAGTTACCCACAGCACCAGCGTCTGTGGTGGGATTTCAAGCCTTCCCTTCACACATGTCTGGATAATCAGGAAAACACAGGTCATATTTTCTGTTTGGTTGGGCTGGGGGCTCGTCTCGGTTCAGTGTGTGCCCGTGGCTTAGCCCAGTGCCACCTTCCTGGAGACCGTCTGGTAGAAGACACCGCGGAGCAGGGCCTGGTAGTCAGGCACACGGAACAGGTGGCGCTCGCCGAAGGCCACGTCGTACTCAGCCGTCTTGCCAGTGACCAGCACGCGGATGTGGGGCTCGTTCACCTGGCGGCCCACCACCACCACGAAGATCTCAATGCCCGCCCGCTGAGCCTCCTGCACGGCCTTCTCAATGGCCGCTGCTGTGGCCCCCTGAGAGTTGCCGTCTGAAAACAGCAGCACCCTCTTCCTGTTGGCACCTGAGGAGGCCTCACGGTAGAAACGCGTCACGAAGCTTAGGGCGTCGTTGACATCGGTGGCGTCATTGAAGAAGCCCATGTCGTCGATGGTGCTGGCCAGCACTGTGTAGTTCCGCAGGAACTGCAGGGCCGGCCGCCCTGGCCTCTGCTGGCCTAGGCCACTGTACTGCACCACTGCCACTCGCACGTCTGCTGTGGGGTCCTCTCGGCCCGCTGACAGGAAGCGCTCGGCCAGGCGCTTGGCGAAGCGCTTGGTGACTTCGAAGTTGTGGCCACCCACACTGGCTGAGCCGTCCAACATGATAGTAATGTCGGCCGGGGAGGAAAATGTGACTGTAGAGCAGAGTGGGCAGCTGTGACCACGAGGCCTCCACACACGGCAGAGGTAGCCAGGGTGCCTGCTCAGAGTGGGGAAAGTGCCACCCCGCCCCCTGTGGGCACCATCTTCCCCATGCCAGCCAGGTACTCACTTGGGCAGGTGTAGTCCGGACACTTCTTGTCTGCAAGGAGAAGACCAGACTGTGAACCACTTTCCCCGCTTAGCCATGACTCACATTCCCCACCCATAACTTTCTGCCCTGTTCCCTACTCTACAAGGGGTGAGCCACAGCCAGGGGTCCTCTGACAATGGAAAAACTGAGGCTTTGAGGAGGCAGCTTGCCATGCTGCTGACCATGTGCTCATTGCCTGGTATGGGGCCAAAGCCTGGAATGAGCCATGAGTGCCCACAGGCACTGAGCAAGGCAGCCTGGGGCAGTGGGGGGCTGTGTGCCCTGTAGCAGCGCTACCGTGTGTCAGGGCTGCGGGGTCGTTTCGGGGCAGTGCCCGCCTGGCCCACCTATACAAATCTGGGCCGTGACATTCTTCAGGAAGGCATCCTCCAGCAGCTCCGCGTAGTTCTCCTTCACCAGAGAGATGCCTGGCTGGCCTGGGCGTGCAAAGCCTTGGCAGGAAATGTCATTGAGCTGGTCGGAACCCGCAACGAAGCCAAACACGTCCCTGATACCCACAGACACCACCTGTGGGGGATGGCGGGGGAGTCAGTGCAGCATGTAGCCCCCACCCCTCCTGGGGGAATCCTCTGTTTGGGGGGTCTCATTGTTGGTCACCTGGATGTTGGGGCCACAGAGCACGCTGAGGGGCGTGGTGTCCCTCTGGGTGTCTGAGCGCCCATCAGTGATGACCAGGGCGATGCGGTTGTTCTGACTGGGTGGCAGCAGCTGGTCCCGAGTGTACTGCAGTGCCTCGCCAGTGAATGTGCCACCTGCCATCCACTGCAGCTTCTTGACGGCTCTGAGCAGAGGGGCGAGGTGAGGTTGAGGTCACATCGGGGGCCAGGGCACCCACACTGGCCCAGGGAGTTGTGGATGGTGCCCACTCACTCCTTGAACTCCTGGGCGTTCCGGATGTTGGGGCTCCGCATGTCCACATGCTCCTGCATCTGGTTGTGGCTGTACTGTACCACGCCTGCGTATGACTGTCCTGGCTCGAACTGTGGCAAGGGACAGGCTCAGCTGGGCACCAGGGTCCTTGGCTGCTCACTCGGCCCTACACGGGCTCCCAGGGGAGCCAGGTCCCTCCTCCAGGCTGGGCACCAGAGCCAGATGGAGGGACAGTGTGACACCTTCAGTGGAAGCCTGGACCCAGCTCACTGGCCACATCCTCACCTGGACCAGCTCATCCTTGCTCAGCCGGTCGATGACCTTGATGATGAAGTCTTTGGCGATCTCAAAGTTCTGCAGGCCAATGCTCTCGGAGCTGTCCAGCACGAAGAGGATGTCGATAGGGCCGCACTTGCATTCTGCAGGTGGCAGGGTCAGCCTCAGCCCGAAGCCACCACCCATGTGGTCCACACCTGTCTGATGTTGAGCCATGCAGCGGCTTCTTGCCCCACCCCCACCCCCAAATCCTGATCCTGGAGGACAATGGACAGGGCAGCCCTGGGGTGGATCCTGCCCCTATGGGGTGGTTCCTTGAATTGCTGCAAAAGAGGGCAGAAGGGACAGTGTCCCAGCCATGCATAGGAGTCAGTGCAGTGAGGACATGGCTTCTGGTCTGCTCCGGCATAGACGGGACTCCTGCTGTGCCTCAGGGTCCTCTGCTGGAAGGCCTGGAATGTGAGGACACTCACCACAGCAGGCTGGAGAGGAGGGAGAGAGGGCTTCAGTGATCCTGGCTGCTCACGGCTATCCACCTGAGTTCTGCCCAGCGCTGGGTACCGGTGGCCTCAGCCTGCCCCATGTGCAGTGACAGAGGCCAGGGTCCTGCCTTCCCACCTGCCCATCCCCCAGAGTGAACAGAGGTCCCATGGGGCATCATGAGAGCTGGCAGGTGCCTGTCCTCCCCCCAGGACACTCACAGCACATCTTCATGATGATGTCCAAAATCTCACACTCCTGCGCAGGAGACACAAGATGTCAGCAGGCTCTGGGCTGGAGCCTCCCTGTTACCTGGGGTTCTGCATCTCACTGCCCAGGTTGTGCAGAATCTGCCCAGCAGAGCTTGGCCTTGGGCACAGCCCTAACACAGCCCCATGAATAATTCTCACCTACCCCCACCGTGCTGTCCCTGCAGGCTTCCCATGCCCCCCGCAGTCCTCTGTGTCTCCTGTGTCATTCCAGGCTTCCCCTGGACTTCCTGTTTCTCCAGTCATCCCAGGTCCCTGTAGTCATCCCGTGTCCCATGTGGTCAACCTGTGTCCCATGTGGCCATCTCATGTCCCATGCGGTCATCTCACGTCCCATGTGATCAGCCCATGTCCCTATGGGCAGCCCGGTGTCCATGACCATCTTCTCCATGAGCATTCTGTGTCTCCTGGCCCTCCCACATCACCCCACAGTGAGCCCTTCATAGGCTCGTGGCCTATGATTATCCCCGGGGACATCAGCAGACACCACTTACGTCTGGCCCAGGTGGTCCCACGTGTCCTGGGGGACCCTGTCAGGCAAGGACAGACAAGGCTGAGCTGGAGGTGCCACCAGGATCAGGGACCTGTGTCCCACCAGCCTGGGCATCCCTCCCCATGAGGATCATGGCCACTACCTGGGCAGATGGTGCTGCCCATGATCTGAAGGCCAGAAGACAGTGCAGGCCCAGGGTCTTTGTGGCTACCCTGGACATGGCTTTACTGCCCACAGAGGTCACTCTTCCTCAGGTAACCATGAGGTGTGATGCTCTCCACCCCCAGGATCCCACTGAGTGCCCATCAGCCTCCACCCTATGCAACCTGGTCACCCACCTGGGGGCCTTCTGGGCCACGGTAGCCCTTTGCCCCTTTGGCCCCACGGGGTGAAACGTCATTGTTCTGTGGGAAAATGGCACAAGGTTACACATGGCCACCATTTCCCTCTCCCACCAGCTCCCCCCACCCCGGAAGCCAGGCTGACCCAGGTGAAGCACAGCTCTTGGTCCCCACCCCACTTACATCCTCTCCAGGGTCCCCAGCTTCGCCCTCATCCCCCTTGAGGCCGGGATAGCCTTTTGTGCCCTGCGGGTAACAGAACAGTTTACTGGCATCTGAGGCAGCATTAGTGAGAAGGGTCTGTGTGCAGCTGGACAGTCCCCGAGGCCTGTGGGGGCCCTTGCTGGGGTGTGCACGGTGGGCGCTGCACATGTGAGCAGTGGGGGTGGCGTATACTCACATTCAGCCCGGGGGGGCCCCTGCTGCCAGGATAGCCCTGTGGAGAACAGGGACAGTCACAGCAGGGCTTGGTGCAGGGCTGGCTAGGTGCCAGCTGGCTGGGGTCGGGCCACAGGGGCCTGGGATACTCACTGGGAAGCCGGGGAAGCCCTCAGTGCCGTTTCCGGGAGGGCCGTCTTCTCCCTGGGGAGCACAGATTGGCGTCACAGGAGCCTGCGGGGCACGTGGCTCTTCCCCAGCCCCAGGTCCCCTCCAGGCCTGACTGCAGGGTACCTTCATTCTTGGAACTTGCTGCTGCCATGCAGCCACCAGGCAGGCGGCAGACCCTCCCTCCCAGAAGACAGCACACTCCCTACACTCACCCTCTCGCCCATCAGCCCGGGGTCGCCAGGAGGCCCTGCAGGTCCTGGGGCTCCTCTGAGACCCTAGGGAGAAGGAGGGCAGAAAGCCAAGTCCCACACAGTGTTGGGGGCACAGAGCCCGCTGGGCAAGGAAGTGCTGGATGGGGACGGGGTAGGGGTGCTTACCTCAGACCCCGGGGGACCCTCATCACCTCGGTAGCCTTTAGGTCCGACGGGGCCAGCCTCACCCTGAGGGATGGAAGGACATGGTGGGACCCCAGGCGGCATGCTGCCAGGCTCAACCTTCCCTGCTGTCATAGCCCTGAGCGGAGCCCCAACACGTCCTGTGTCCCCGGCGGCTTTGCTTCACTGCCCTCAGCACTGGGTGTCCACAGCGGGTGGTAGGCTAGGCCCTGGAGGTCTCTGCGATTCCGACAGGAGGTAACACCCTAGACCCCACACTCAGCTCCCCTCTTGCTCAAGCCCCCTCCACACAGAGCCCAGACACAGCGATGGGACAACTCAGAGGTGGGCAGGGCCACTGCCTGAGAAACACCCTGCAGGCCCAGGAAGGAGGCTGGCACACTCTCGGCTCTCCAGCAGGGACTGCATCGGGACTGGCACAGGGACCTGGCACCCAGCACAGGCCCCAAGAAAGCCATGCTTGCCCTCTCCATAGTATCCAACCTGCCCTTAACACCTTGTCCAAAACCAGCCCAGCTCTGCTGCCTCTGCCAGGCCCCAGGCACTGACCATGTCACTGTCCCAGCCCTGTGGGCTCCCTGGGCGGAGTCTCGTCCCCTCCAGTAGCCTCCGGACTGCACTCACACCACCTCTGCACTCACAGTCCTCCCAGCACGGGTGGATCATGGGCAGGTGTGAGTCCTGAGAGCAGCCTTGGGGCATGAAAGGGAGGATGGGAGGAGCACAGAGGAGGCCTGTGTGCCATGGTCACGTGAGTCTGGCAGTGCCCGGTATCCTGGGCCTGAACTGTGTGCAGAGACCTGCAGCTTCCCTTGGATTGGGGGGCCACGAAGTGCAGCCACATGCAGGGTGGGGCCTGTGCTCCCCCCCTTCCAGGCCTCTCAATTGCTTTTTTCCAGGATTTGAAAGACCACACATTTCCCAAGAAATATGCCCCTCTCTGGCCACACAACAGTGGTGCGGAGTTTGGACAGCATTGTGACCCTGTGCACAGGGAGATCACCACCACCACAGGGGGCATCCTGGGGCTTCCCTGCCCTCAGTGCAGGGGCAGGGACACAGCTGGCAGAGTCTCAGAAGGGGCCAGGATGACCTCAGCAGGGGTCACAGAGGCCTGGCCAAGATGAAGAGCGCTGGCTTGCTTCCCCTCTCTTGTCTGCAGTGTCTACTCCAAGCCTGTGGGGAAGGTGCTGGGTCATGCATGTGGTGCTGCAATACAGACTTGTGCCGGTAAGGTAGAAATTGCTGTTAGGTGAGGTCTTCACCCACTGAGAAACTGTCCAGCAGAAATCAGCAGACCACACATGTGTGCCAGACGCCCAGAGGAGAACCAGGCCCGGAATCCGGGGCACTCACTAGCACTGGGCTCTCCTTGCATGGCTGTACCAACACCACCAGCCATGGCAGCCCTACAGCACTCTGGAAATCTGTGCCATCCTATGCTGGCCAAATGTGGCACAGTCTGTCTACACTGTCGGGAGAAGAGGGGAAGCCTGGGTCTCTGGGTCTCCTTTCTCACAGATTTGGCGGGTGTCAACACACATATGCATACACATACACACACACACATTGCATACAAGCATGCACACACGCCTGCAAGGATATACCCCTGTTTAAGAAATTCTGCCACAGGGCCGGGGAGTTAGCTCAGTGGTTCCAGCGCTTGTCTTGCAAGCGCAAGGGCCCGGGTTCGATTCCCCGGTCACCACATAACAATACTGGGTGTGGACCCACACCCAGCAGCAACCAGTACCACATACCACAGTGCCGGGCGTGGTGGCTCACGCCTGTTATCCTAGCACTCGGGAGGCAGAGGCAGGAGGATTGTGATGTGAGTTAGAGGCTGAGCTCAGGGCCAGCCTGAACCACAAAGCGAGACCCAGTCTCAAAAAAAAAAAAAAAAGAAATTCTGCCACAGAGAGTCAAGCTCCAGGTGTAGCCATGAATGTGTCTCAGACGGTGCTGGACAGACATGGCCGGGCAGAGATGCCGGTGTCATGATAGGGCTCTCTCCTGGGACCAAGCACTGGGCCAGTCTCCCACACTGGTGAGGCACACTCGGCATGACCCTCCGTGCAACATCAGGACTCTGGGCAGAAGGCCCAGCATGCACAAGAACAGGGCAGTGCCGTGCTGACCATCTGAGCGTCCACAGGACACACGTGTGCCTGACATGCACACTCGCTGAACACATTCTAGGAAGACTATGGAAGGACGACCTTACAGGGCACTGGTGGCAGAGGGCTTCGGCAGGGAGGCCCCTGGGTGCATCCTGCGTGGCTGCTGGGACTCCTATGTGGACTGTGGCCATGGGTTTCCTTAAGCCCAACAAAGTAGGGGTGGAGTGCTGTTCTGGGGAGTTGCCCAGGGCCTCCTTTCAGTGGTGGTGTTGTCCTTTACCAGGTGAAGTTGTACGGCTGCCCCTCCCCAGCAGCCGCCGCCTCCCTACACAGGCACCCACCTGGCCCTGCACACGGCTCCACAGAAACCCTGGACTCCCCACGGCCTACTGCAGGGACATGTCCACTGATATCCCTGTCTCAAAGCCGGGCCCCTTGTGTCCCAGAAATGGGCCATCCCAGTCAGCATCCCGGGCTGCACGGGTGTCAGGAGCTGGGAGCCGCCCACCCTGTGGCTAACGTGTCCCTCTCCCAGGTGTTGTCTGAAGCCAGGCTTCCTCTGGACCCTCTCAGAGGTGGGGCTCCCTCCCCACTTCTGGCTTCCAGGGAGGCCCTCCAGCCCTGAGGGTCCTGCCCAGAATCAGTGTCCCCTCCTCCCCTCCCAATGTGGTCCCTGATGGCCTCACTGTATTTCAAATCCTGCAGCCTTTGGGATGTCAGCTCCCAAATCACCCAACAGCTTCTCCCCCGGGACCAAGCTCCCTAGTGTCCCCGGTCCAAGGCTCATCTCCACCACCTGCAGCTGGGGCAGCCTCGACTTCCCTGAGGCTCTTGCCTTGTACCTGGTCCCCCTTGTCAGGCCCCTGCCGAGTCTCTGTGTTACTGCATGCTGAGCATGCTGCTCAGTGCTGAGGTCCAGGCTCAGGTGGCCAGGGGTCTGAACACTCATCTTAGGGTGCTCTTTTGGGGACCCGCAGTCTCAGGGCACTGCCTGTGGGAAGTGTCCCACAGGAATGGTCGCCAGACTGCAATGGCTCATGTGGCTCTGAGCTGTGTGTGAGCTGGGTGCCCTACCGGGTCTCCAGGGATGCCGACGGGGCCTTCTCGTCCCTGGTCACCTTGGGGTCCAGCTTCACCCTGGGGGAGAGAAGCCTGTGAGCGGGGTCACATTGCAGTGTGGCCTGCTCCATGCGCCTCCAGGTGGGCGGACAGCTGGGCACGGCTGCTGGGTCAGGCAGCTGGTGGGCAGGGACGCAGGGGGCCAGGACCACCCCTCATCCTTCCCCCTGATCTGCCCATGCCTGGCCTGTGGTTTCAACTCTCAGGGACGGCCTCATCCTCAGAGGCCACTGTGAGGAGGCTGGCCTCGCCCTGAAGCCAGGGCCACTCCTACTGTTTCCAGCCCATTTTGGAGAATCTCTGGCTCATGCAGCTGCGGCAAGAGTAACATGGCAATCTGCACTGGGACAAGGTCAGGCAGAGGCCTGGTGCTGGCCGGGTGTGCTGTGATGCTGGGAACCCCAGATCCCTTCCCCACTGAGCCATCTCCAGTCCACAAAGCCTCACACTGGGTCAGGAACAGAAAGCCCGCATCTCAAGAAGGTACTGGACCAGGGAGGACACGGCAAGCGCCGTGTGCTGTGGTCTCCTCCACCTGGGCTCAGCCCCGTGTCCTGGCTCTGGAAGCTTCACGAGGAGGAGCCTCCTCAGGGTGAGGCCCGCACAGACAGCCCCAAAGTGGCTGCTGGGGGTGGCCGGGTAGACCTGGTCTGGAAGTCCACAGCTGACTGTGCCACAGGGGTGGCCAGGAACACAGCTGCTTGGTGCCACGGAAGTATGTTGGTAGGGAAACCAGCACCACTCAGTCTTGCTGAGCGGGGAGGTGAGGCCCTGTTCCACCCCCACAATCACCTCGGCTCTCCTTGCCTCCAGAGCCGGGGGTGTGGGGGTGCTCTGCAGTCTGCAACCTGGGGTGTGGGCAGCCAAAGTCCAGACCTCACGGGGGCTTCATGGAACAGCCTGTGCTCCTGACCCCGCCATGACCCAGCATCAGGACAGACTCACCGGGTCTCCCCTCGGCCCCCGAACGCCCGGGGTCCCCTGAGGTCCTCTCTCTCCAGGGCCGCCCTGTATGGAGAGGATCTGGTGTGAAGCTGTGGGAACCCGGGTCCAGGCAGGGATGGTGCCTGGGCCTCCTGTGTCATTGTGGAGGCCAGGCTTCCCCGCTCCCCAAGTGCCACTGGGGGGCCCAGACAGACCACAGCCCAGGGAGGGTGGCCTGCGTCCTGTGGCTGCGGGTGGGGACAGCACCAAGGTGACTCACCCTCTCTCCTGGAGGGCCGTCGGGTCCCGGGTTCCCCTGGAAGAGGGGCAGACACCAGCATCAGCTTGTGCACTGACCTGCACGGCCTGCGGGGGCCGGACGCCCTACTCACCTCGTCGCCAGCCTCTCCCTTCTCTCCTGGGGGACCAGGCTCTCCGGGTTCTCCCTGCAGACGGCGAGATCAGAACCACTATAGAGCCCTGGCCAAGGCCTGCGTCCCGAAGGCTGCCACCTGCCCGGCCTCACCTCGTCTCCCGACGGCCCCGAGCTCCCCGGCCTTCCAGGCTCCCCAATGGCTCCAGCCTCGCCCTGGGGAAAGTCAGAGGTCACAGATGCTGCAGTGTGCATGCTGAGGTCATACTGGGATCCAGGGACCCTGTGCTGGGAGCTTCACCACACCTCAGGCTGGCTCTGACTACAGCCATGCAGATCCTGGGCCTCCTGGGACTCCAGCCAGCCTCAGCTGCACAACAGCTGCCCGGAACACCTCAGCCTTAGGAGACCACAAGGGTCCAGGCCAGACTCAGATGGCCGAAGCCCAGAGGCCCCACTGAGTCAGGCCCAGAGGGTGATGTGCAGCCCTGAGGGTGGATCTCAGAGCCCTTGGCTGGATCTCTGACAGCTCTGTGGGGCAGAGCCAGACTCCCTCTTCCTGCCTGGCACTTCCTTCACCCCCAGAAGCCACAGGCTGGACTCAGAGACCCCATGCTCCTTTGCCTGCTGGGGGCCACGAGGGCCTCCTGCTCCCTTAGGGCCTGGTCAGGTGGGGGCTCTGACCTGCAGCGGCCCGGCCTGGCTGCCCTTGCCTGCCCCTCCTGCCCTGTGGGAGCCTGCAGGGAGACTCGCCCCCAGGAGCATCTGGGCCTGGACTCTGAGGACATGAAGCCCCTACCTTCGAGGCTGCGCACCACCCACCTTTTCTCCCTTCAGTCCAAAGGCACCAGCGTCTCCCTTGGGCCCGGGGGGTCCTTGGATGCCCTGGTGAGAAGATAGTGCCAGGTCACAGTGGGCAGAGGCCCCCTGGCCTCCAACGAGTCACTGCCTGGTAGAGGCGAAGGGCTGGGGCCACATTCCTGAAAGCCACAGTCCCAAACCAGGGATGGAGGTGACTTACGTCGAATCCTGGCGAACCTTTGCAGCCTGGCAGCCCTGGGTACCCAATCTCCCCCTAGAGGAGGAAGGAAAGACAGGATTGGGTGGTTGGGGTGGTCATGGGCAGCCAGAGGCAGCCCATGTCCTCATCTTGGCAACCTTCACCCAGTAGCCTGGATCTCAACTGGGTGGCTTGGTGTCCACTGGAACTGGGGCCAGGGTGTGACCTGGCTCATTTTCCTGAGATTGCTGTTCCTGCTGCACCCACCCAGCCTGAGGGGCTGAGCCCCAGCCACAGGATTACCTTCATGCCATCCACCCCATCGATGCCACGCTTGCCCTTCTCTCCCTGCAAGGCACCAAGACAAAATGAAGGGTCAGATGAAGGTCAGAGAGCACTTTAGGGACACCACACCCTGCTCCACACTCACCTTGTAGCCTTTGGGTCCCCTGGAGCCCTGTGGAGACAGGAAGGGAGGATGAGGGTGGCCAGCACGGTGGTACCCGCCCCACAGAGGTGCTGCCCATCAGAAGGGTGAGGCAGGATCCACCTGTCTAGCACACCATGGACACAAAGCTGCCCCAAAGTCAAGGGAGCCCTAACCCTGTTGGGGTCCAGACTAGGTGTGAGGCCCGGGTCCAGCTGAGGTGAGGGCACCCTTGGCCCTCAAGGGTAAGAGTGATCATGGTACCACTACAGTCCCCATTGGCCCCAGGGGACCCATCCCTGGGTCAGCCCCATCCTCTGGGGTGAGAAGTAGCAGTGAGGGGTCCGCCTGGCCGCACCCCCTAGTGGGGGTCCCAGCAGCATCCTGAAGGAGGAGGCGCACCTTCTCTCCACGGCTCCCCTTCTCTCCCTGCAGACAGAACAGAGGGGATGTGGATGTCACAGCTGTGGGCTGCACACCCACCTTGGGGACCCCAGCGCAGGCCGCCCTGGAGTGGGACACGCACCTTCATGCCTTGGTAGCCGACGGGCCCAAGGTCCCCTGGTCGTCCCTGGAATGGAGGAGGGCATGGTCAGACCCCCATACTATACCCACCCACCCTCGCTGTTCCAGGCCTGTTTGCTAGAGGGACATAGAGAGGGTCCCAGGAGTGGCCTGTAGTGAGGGTCCCAAGGCTGAGGAGGCCCACAGTCATGGTCCAGAGAGGGGACAGAGGACAGGAGAGGAGAGGACCCAGGGGACCCAGGGAGGGGGCAGGTGACTGGAAGGCGATGAGGCAGGGAAGAGGTTTGATGGGGGCCTGGTCCAGGCTGAAAGCAGAGGTCCTGGGGCTCCAGCCCCTCCCCCGATGACAGCACGGCCTGATGGCCTTGGCACCCAGCTAGGGCTCCGGAAGCTTCTCAGCACCAGCCCACTTCCGGGCATTGGGCACTCACAGGGTCTCCGGCTTCTCCCTTCTCTCCAGGAAGGCCTGGCTTTCCTCGTTCTCCCTGGAGGGCGGAGCACACAGGTCAGGGGCAATTCTGTCCACTCACAGAAAGGAGGTCCCAGCTTGTGCAGGGACAGAGGTATACAGAGCCCATGCTCTGGGCCTGTCCTCAACCAGCACACCCTCACCCTGTGGCCCATGAGAGCAGCCTCTGCCCCAGAGTGGGTGGCTCTGCCTCCAGGACGGGGGTCCTGAGCCCTCTGCGCCCTGAGGCTGATCCATCATCCCATGCAGCCACCCAGGCTGTGGGCTCCAGTTCTCACCTCCGACCCTTAGGTAGTCCCCTCCCCAGATCCAAGCAGGTGCCAGGGAGAGCTTGGGCCTTAGGGAGCTGTGGTCCCTGGGCAGCATTCCTGGGCCTTGGAGCCTCAGGAAAGGCCATAGCCCACACCAGACCACAGCCCCTGCCACCACTGGGACTTCCTGATGGACTCATGTGCTCAGCCTGCAGGTACCGAGGACCACACATGTAGGGCTAGAGCCCACGTGTCCCTGTGATCAGAGCAGGGTGGCCACTCACCTCATATCCAGGGTCGCCTCGGGGCCCTGGAGGTCCTCTGGCAGGCTGTAAGACATGAGGACATCAGCCCAGACCCATGCAGAGACGTGGGCTGGGCAGGAGTGCAGCGGCCATACTCACCTGGCACTCGAAGGAGCAGCACTGTGGGGAGGCACAGAAGATGGTCAGAGGTGAAAGGTGGGGCATCTGGACACACCTGGACACAATGCCACATGCATGCATAGGACAGGTGCCCAGATGTGCTCCCACACATGTGCACAGGACAAATGCCTGGGTATCATGCTCATGTGTGTGTGCAGGAAGACACATGCTCAACATGCTTCCACATGTGTGTACCAGGACACATGCTAGAAGACTTTTACATGCATATACTAGGACATGCACCTGGACTAACTCCCAGACGGATGTATAAGACATGTACCCAGATACTTGTATACACACGTGCACAGGAAATGTGCACCAGAACTTTGGCAGGACATGCTTTCACAAATGGGTCCCAGACATGCCTAGACATGCTCCTACATGTGTGTCCAGGTGGACACACGCAGGACACATGCCCGGGTGATGTCCTTGGGCAAGTGCCCAACACACACTGGCACAGGCTCAGAAGGACAGGTGGAGAGGTCTTACCACTTGCTCCACGTTATTTTTCTGAAAATAGAGGGAAGGTGGTCACTGTCTCTGGAGGACACGGCTGCCCCCCGCCCACAGCAGCGCCATGCTCACTATCATGTCCACGATGGTGTTGATGGTCTGCGTGATGGTCTCCTCGGCATCGGGACTCTGCCCCCAGTCAGCCGCCGTGAAGTTGCGCCGGTATGTGTGGTCGGTGGCGATGATGCTCAGGCGTGGCTCCTGGAGCAGGTGTGAGTGGGTGAGTGGGCGGGTCAGGGAGGGGAGGGGAGGGGAGGGGGAGGGGGAGGGGGAGGGGGAGGGCCCTCCCATGGCAGGACAGGAGGGTGGACTCACCAGGTGGTCAGGTGTGATGGCCACAGAAAAGACCTTGATGCCCAGGTGCTTGGCCTCGTTCACAGCGTCCTCCAGGCCCCCACATGGCTCCTTGTAGCCCTCCAGTGGGTGCCCATCAGTCACTACGATCAGGTACTTGTTCTCCTTGAGGTGGGAGCCCCTGGGGAAGCAGCAGTGTGAGGCCCTCCCCAAAACTCCCCTGGGGCTGGTGGCACAAAGACCCAAGAGCCAGAGGTGGAGGGGCCAGGAAGGGACTAGGCCAGGTGGATGGTGCCTACTCCTCTGCCACACGGGTGAGCACTTCTCTCCTTGAGCTGTTTATTGAACGTTTGGCATAAGAAGTGAGGTGTCCCATGTGCGCACTGCCTGTGGACCTGGGAGAGAGGTGGGCAGTGCCACTCACCCCACCAACAGCTCCTCTAGCCCTTTCTTGATGGCACAGTCCGTGTAGGTGCCTTTGCCGAAGTATCTGACAGCGTCCACGCTGGCCTTGAGTTCATCGCGGCCGGCGGGCATGCGTGTGAGCCCACGGATGATCTCCACCTCGTCGCTGTAGTGCAGTGCACCTGCGTTCCACACCAGGTTGCGGTCACAGCGGTAGTACCTATGGAGGCCAGGAGGCAGCCGCTTGTGAGGACATGTGGACCACCAAGGGTAGAGGCCAGCCCAGCCCTGGGCGCCTGTAGGATGATACAGCGGGCGGTGCTGCCCCATCTCATGAGAGCCTGGGGCACAGAAGCCCCGAGTAAAGGCTGGGAGGGTGCTCTGAGGGCTCCAGGCCGCCAGGCCCAGCTTCTTCCCTGCATTCCATCCATACCACCCTCTTCCCTGGGGTCCTGGGGTTGCTGGTCACAGATTCCCATACCTGTGACCCAGCCCCAGGATGAACAGTCTATGCTGGCCCCACAAGCAGCTTAGGCTCCCATGGCCCCTTCTGGTGGGCAGGTCAGCTGGCCAGCGGTGTCAGGGATGGGTTTGGGGGCCAAGGGAGGGGCCTGCGCCCAGGTGCCGGGCTGGGGTTTGCAGACAGGTGTGGTGGGGAGTAAGAGGCACAGGAGCCTCGTCCATGTCCAAAGACTTGCCCGGTGCCCCAATGTAAAGGCTGCTGGGGCCACCAGGCCCTGTGTCAGGGACACTGGGGACATGGCCCTGTTTCAGCAGAGGCCCTGTCTCAGTAGAGGTCAAGAGGCTTGACCCTTGTGTGGGCCGCAGGCAGGGCCCGCTGGCCTGTGAGGCCCCAGCCTGGGCACAGCTGCAGCTGAGCCCAGCTCCCCAAGCCCTAGGCTGCCTATCTGTTAGGGGCATGGAGTAACCTCAGCAATGATGCCCTCCCCTCCTTAGCCAGGAGGCACCAGGAACCTCCGCCTCCCTCTGACCCTCAGAGCCTCTGGCCGGTAGGTACAAGCAGAGGCCAGAGACACCATCAGGCCAGGCCCTACCTGTCTCTCAGATTGTCGATGAAGCGCTTGGTGAAGCCCTTGACTTTGTCCACCAGGGCCCCGTAGGGCTTCAGTCGCAAGGCCACACTCTCGGAGGTGTCCAGCACGAAGAACAGGTCCACCGGGCAATCTGGGCCGAGAGGTCCTGTGAGCCGCACCTCCTGGGCACGCGAGGCCCTCACTACTCCCCTGGGTGACTCTGCCAGCCCCACAGCCCAGTACCCACTGTATGAAAGGTGATAACTGCTGGACAGGGAGAGGAGGCCCCACCCAGGATGCTGCCTCAGCCCTCAGCCCTGGAGGACGATGGCTCCTACTTCAGTGTTCAGGCTGGGCGTAAAGACAGTAGGGTACAGCCTTCAGCAAAGTAGATGCACAGGCCACTTCCTTAGGCCTGTGTCAGGGCCTGAGCAGCATTTGTCCATCACAATCACTGTACATAAAGTGTGGACAACTAGCCCGGAGCCTGGCCATCAGCTCCCCTTCCATGGGGTCCCTCCAGAGTCTCCCAGCCTGGCATTTCCAGATGCAAAGGGTGAAGGAACCCAGGCCTGGCTGGTGGGGCAGAAGGGAGGACACAGCCTCACACTGGTCTTTGGGCTGCTTCCTGCCCCAGCTCCCCACAACTCCCGGAAAGCAGGGAGTGGAGCGACTCAGCCCCACACTCACCTTGGAAGGCAATGGCCTTGGGGGGCACGGGGGTGTCCTGGGCAGCCACATAGCAGGCCTGCAGCAGCAGGGGCAGCAGGGCTCCTGCCAGCCTCATGTCGCCACCAGCCGGGCTGCGAGTCGCCGTCAAGGAGGCCCCGACGGGTTGGGGCCGAGCAAAAGGCAGCCTCTGCTCCTCCTTTGGCTGTTACCAGTTACAGCAGGAGGCGGGAGGTGGGAGGCGGGGCGGAGGGCCGGGCAGCCCGAGGCTGAGTCACTGGCGTCCCCTCCCCTCTACCCCAGAGGCTCCCCCCAGGAGGGAGTATTCTGCTTCCCAGGGCTTTCGGGGACTCTGTGGACCACAGCTCCTGGGAGAGGGAGAAAACAAGATGGGGAAAGAACTCGAGACCCAGCAGAAGCTCCACGAAGCAGCTTTGGTGGCTTCCCCAAGAATCCCTTTCCCAACTGCTGCCTTCACCCCATCAAGGCTCTCAGGCTCCTGCTTAATCCCTTCAGAGCGTGGACACTCGGGGTTTTCCAGCACTGGAGAGGACGGTGTCATGTGTGTCACGGTGTATCACGTGTGGGCACATGCATGTGTACACACGTGTGTGTGTGGTATGTTGCAGAGAGAGATGCCAATGTGGGGAGCAGAGGAAGGCAGACACACTGTGCCCCAGGGAAGACTCCAAAGGACCAGAAGCTGAAGTATCAGCTCAAAGTTTTAGAACATATTTAAAAGCAGGATGGTTGCTAGTAAAGAAATCCTTCAGAAAACGCGCTCACCCGGCTCCTGACGGTGGCCCTGGGTCCGTTTCCCCACTCCGGGGTACAAGTTGTCACCGTGGAACTGGCTCCATCAGACCCTGCTGGGTGCCTTGTAGTCACAGGGCCTCCAGTCTGCGGTGACAGTGACCCTGTGCCCAGGACTGGGCGGTCCAGGGCCCTGTGGGAGCCCCGGGGACAGGTGAGGGCTCTGCCCAGGAAGTGTGGTGGTGTGACATGCCACAGAGGCACTTGGGGCTCCCAGTCTGCTCTGTGCACATGAGGGGCAGCCACAGCAGGTGCCTGGTGAAGGGTGAAGACCATCTGGACACTGTGGACACACCATGGACACCATGGTCACCCTGCCTTGGTCTGCAGTACTCCACATGTGTCTTTGCTGAAGCAGACAGAGCTGAAACCTGGCGTTCCCTACCCAGGGCCCCAGGTGCCAGGCGGTGCGCACCGGAAGGCGCGGCCACTCACGCACTCTCAGCCACCTCTGGGGACTTGGCTGAGCTGGAGAGAGTGCGGAGGGCCCGATCCCCAGCGCCCACGCATGCTGTCCTGCCACCCTGCTCCAGTCCTCCTCTGCCGCTGGCTGCTCTACCTCTGCCTCTTTCACCCACCGCAGGGTCCCCTGAGCCGGTCCAGTGGTCTCTGGTGTACATTTAGAGCCCCAGCCCCATCCATATCCCTGCTGCTCGCAGTCCTGGGCCTGGGTCCCAGTGCAGGGTGAGGAAGACCCTTGGGTGAGTGTGTGTCTGTGAATGTCTTGAGAGGGCAGAGCACCCACCCGGGACCCTCACCTTTGGGCAGCTCCTCTTCTGCCCGGTCCCCCTCTGTCTCTTTCCCTCTTCCCCTCTTCCTCCATTCCTTTCCCTCCTGGTGGCCCCGCTCTTCTTGACTTCCTCTCCCCTCTTTTCCAAGCATTTTTTGGGGGAAAGGATTTTCCTCCAAAGGGAAGATGGACAGTGAGGGCAAGGCTGGCCTGACTCAGCTGCAGCGTATGCTATATACCGAAATGTCACAGGCTGCTCCCTTGCCACAAAGGTTTGTTAAAATAGTTTTTTAAAAAGTCCCCTGACACCAGGCTCTAAGATAGGTCCAGGTTAGGGTGGCGAGGGTCCTGCCAGGCAGGGGTCCACTCTAGGGTCCTCTCCAGGGACAGAGAGCCCCTCACTGAGGGGGAAAGAGAGCTTTCCCAGGGCAGCAGGGACACTGCCAGGCCTCACCGTCCTGGCCACGTGAGCCCGGCTGCCCTGAGCAGGACCCAGAGGCCTGGTTCCACGTGGTCCCACACCTGGCCAGGTTCCTTGTCTGTCCTTCGCCTCGGTGCCATCCACAGAGATTCTTGCCAAGACCCTGCTGCTCCAGGACTCGGGCTGACACCCAGGACCCCCTGGCCCTGGCTGGTCCTCTTGTTCCTGCCCTTCAGGTGGGCCTCGCGTCATCACCCACCTGGCCACTGTGCAGAGCCCTTGGCCTGGAACTTGCAGGGAGGCCACGATGTGGGGGGAGTGTGGGCCTGGGTCCTAGTCCCCAGAGCCAATTGGACACTGCCTGGGGCTTGTCTGGGTCTAAGTCCAAGGTGGGGACCTAGCTGGGGAAACTGAGTCAGGTCATGTGCTCAAAGTATGTGGCTGAGGAGCAGCCCAAGGAGGCAGGCCCAGGCTACTGATCACACAGCCCTGGGCTCTGAGCTGTCCCCCCTTCCCTGAGTGCACCCCAGGCGCCTCTGGTCCTCACATCATACCCTGTCCTGCCAACAGGCTCAGTCCCTCCCGCACACCGCCTTCTGCTCCTCATGGTGGGCAGAGTTTGTCCTAGACAGGGGTCTGTCCCCCTCCTCCAGGCTGGGAGGAGAGATGTCTGGGGATTTTCCACAGCCCTTCTGAGAGGGTGTGGTCATGCTGAGACGGCACCCAGCTGGGGTGGGCGGCCTCGGGTCTGAGGAGCCGTCCTTGTCCACTGAGAGGCAGGAACATCCGCTCCTCCCTGGACATGGGCAGGGGAGGACCGTCCTTAAGACACCAAAGGCCCAAGCCCTCCTCACATCTGCTAGACAAAGACATTTTTGATCTTCACTGCCTTGAGTGCCTAGTGGATTTTCTCCCCATTTAAAACATGATTCATTAGGAAAGTAATGTTTTCCTGGGCCTGCACACATGGTCTCCATGGCGACCTCCCCTCAGACCCTGGTGGCAGATAAACCTCATTGTGAGGAGTCCTCTCTCCCAGGCGCCTGTCCCGCGACCTCTCCCTGGGGTCCCTGTGGTCTGGCCCTCAGTCAGGGCTGGCTGAGTGTCTGCTGAGCACCAGGGACAGAGCTGTTCCTGTCTCCCACCCTCTTCTGCAGTCTCAAAGTGAGTCACCTGGTGGTGCAGCCAGGAGCCGACCTGCCCCTGGGTCAGGCTGGGCCACTGCAGGGGCTGCCAGAGCCACTGGCCCAGCGTGCAGCCCTTGGCCTACAGGCTGTGCTCAGTGTGGTCAGAGGGGGCCATCCAGGCACTTCCCTTGCAGGGAGCCCCAGGGGCCATGTTTGCTGGCCACAAGCAGGGACAGTAGCCGATGGAGGCTACCAATGAGGGCTGGAGCCGGGGCCCAACCCTCTGTCCGCAGTGGGGAGAGAACATGGCCTGGTCCCCGTGTGGGAGCAGGTGGCACAAGGACTGTGCAGGTGGGGACTGTGCTAGGCCTGCCAGTGTGTTAGGCTCCCTGCCAGGCGGGCCTCAGCCTGTGCCAAGGGGCAACAGAACTCCAGCTCTCCAACGTTGTCTGTGGCACCCAGGGGCCTCACTGAGGACTGTCTGGTCCTGGCTGTACAACCATCCGGGGCCATGGGCCACTGGTAACTGGACTGGATGTGCGGGGGTTGAGGCTGGGCCATGCCCTTCTAAGGACGCAATGGGGCAGTGTCCCTGGTGACAGCACGCCCTCCCCAGGCTGGCTCCAGTGTCCAGTCACTCCCTGGACTGGGGTGAGCTGTCAGCCCCACGGCCTCCCCTCTGCCTGAGCGTCTCTGAATTCCAATCCCACCACAGTGTCTCGGGCCTTGAATTAGCCTGATTCGCTTTGTTTGCTGACCACGAGAATCAGACATGGAGACCGGCTGGGGGCTGCTGTCTGAGACACTGCAGAGACGGCTGCAGTGGGTGCCGGGTTCCTTGCACACAGTGCAGGGAGGCCGAGGCCAAGGAGCGGAGTCCTCCGGGCACAACAGGCGCTCAGCCCACAGATTCCATGGCTGGGGCCATGCCTCCGAGAAGCAGAGATCTTGGGAGCTCTGCTGAGTTTGGAACCAGAGCCAACTGGGCCAACACTTCTTCTCTAGCAAGGAATAGGACTTCCTCAAGCTCCTCCCAACTCGCCACAGGCTGGAGTCCTCCCTGCGGCCCTGGGGGCCCTTGGCTCTGCACAGACTCAATGCCCACTCTGCCCTGGGAAAGGACCCTGGGGCCCCAGGCTGAGGCAGGACACAGCCTGGGACTCCCCACATGGAGCCAGCACAGGAGCGCGGTGACGGTCACTGGCAGTGGCTTGAGGTGGACCTTCCCCAGACCTCTGCAGAGGTCAGGGGACACCATCATCCAAAGCAGCATGTCAGACTGCAGGGTTACTGTAACCACTGCTAGGGCCCTGGAAAGAAGTGTAGGTGAGTGGGACCGGCCACATTACCCTCCCTGCTGACACCTGCACAGGTCCCTGGAGTTCCGAAGGGACAGTGTCCACTTCCTTGTCTTGGGTGGGCAGGGACTCCTGGAAGACAGTCCAGGGGCCCCCAGAGGTGTTGAGAGCCTGACTCAGAGAGAGGGGCTGGGATGCAGGGCCCAAGGAGACTTGCAGTGGGGATGAGGAGCCAGGGGCAGCAGCTGCCCACTCATATCTCAGCGTCTCAGGGGACCTGCTCGCCACTGGCTCAGACATGGGTCTGGAGTCCCTCAGGGCAGGAGGGGTTAACATTTCCCGTTACCTCATACTGGCCTCTGGTTCCTTGGAAAGAGCAAACATCTGGCAGTGACGGGGAATAGCTTGGCCCCTCTCCACAGAGCTGAGCAGGACGAGGAGGACAGCAGCCAGTGGGGGCGGGGTAGGTGGGGAAGAGGGCTCCCCAGGAGGTGACAGCCATGGTCAACTGGCCACCTGGACACCCAGAGACCACTCGAGGGTCCTCAGGGTTTGGGGAGGGCGCCCAGCATTCCTGGGAATGAGTCATTTCCTGTCTGGCAGACCTGGGGGAGGCAATGGGTGGAGCAGGACGAGCTGGACGTGGGGACAGAACCGGACGTGAGTGTGGAGCGGGACAGTCTGGACCTGCGAGCCCCACATGTCCCCGGCCCCGCCCCCTCTGGCCTGTGGGCACCCACTCCTAGCCCCGGCTTCAGTTCCTAGACCCGGCCCCCTCCACGAGGCAGGTTCCATGGCCAAGGGCCCTGCTCAGCCCACTCCCGTTTCCTGCTGGGCACAGGGCGCCGGGCTGAGGCTGTTGGCCATGTCCCACGTGGCCGAGCACCCTGGCCACTGCAGTTCTCATGGCGCCGGATTGGACCCGGGGCTCTGTGTTTGCCTGGCCAGTGCTGCTTACACCCCAGCTCTCTGTTTTACTTGTACATTTTGAGACAGGGTCTTGCTGAGTGGCCTGGCTGTCTCCCTCCTGCGGCCTGTGGAGTACTGGGACACAGCCCCCGCACGGCCACCACCTCAGTCTGACCAGCTCCAGTTTCCGAGGAGAAGGCTCCACAGTCAGAGGTCCCTTGCCCAGGTCTCTGTGCCCAGCCCCTTGGACATGTGGATGATAGCCGGGGTGATACAGGCCTTGGGCTCCAGAGGAGACTGGCATCCCATGTGCTGCACCCGGGCTGGGGCGCCAGGACTACGAGCCTCGGATTGGGCCAATCTCGGCTGTCTTCTTGTCATGTGACCCTGGCTCAGGGACAGGTCCTGAAGGTGGTGTCCAGGCGTGTGGGGTGCAGCTCCTCCGGCCTGAGGACCCGCCCGCTTGTGCCCCAGGGTGGGCATCCAGCTTCCTTCCCTGTAGTTCTCAGGGAACAACCTGGCCCACGTACAGCTGCTGTCTCGTCACACCCCACAGAGTCTGGGGGGAATGAGGCTCTTCTTGGAAAAGCAGCCAGGTCTCCAGGGAGCCAGGGCCACTTCAAGACCCTCCACAGAACTGGGTACTGCTACATGTGCAGCCCTTTTGATTTGTTTTGTTTTGAGACAGGGTCTCGATAAGTTGCTAAATTGCCCAGGATGGACTTAAGCAAGCAGTTGTCCTGCTTCAGCCTCCCAGAGTGCTGAGATTACAGACATGCCCCACCACACCCAGCACAGAAGTGTTTTCTAAAACACACAGCACCAGGGGGCCTGCAAGCTGGGCAGGAAGCTGGAGGGGAGACGCTCTCCTGGGGCCAGGGCCCCCCTGTCCAGAGTGCTGCTGTCCAGAGCCCCCGCCGTTCAGAGACCCAGCTGGGGCAGGAGGCAGGGTCTGAGGCAGGCCTTCAGTGACAGATGACCTGTCAGTGGCGCTGGGGTGAGTGGGGGTAGTCACCCATTACCAGTCAGTCATCACCCCTCTCCCTGTGTCAGCAGCACAGTGTGTGGCATTCAAAGGCCACAAAAAAGGCATGGAACACCCCGCTGTTCACTCTGAGGGTGGGGGCTGTGTGTGTGTGGGGTCCTGTGGGCCTTTCCTCCCCTCCTCCCCAACACACCAGGTCCTACAGGAATCAGGCTGGGGCCTGCGGGTGAGCTGCAGGTCTGGGGCTCCCTCTGCTGTCTGTCTGTGGGATTGCGCCAGACCATTTGGGGGACCTTGGGCACCTTCCTCAGGCCTCATGCCCACCCAGCGCCTGGGCTCACTTGTGTCCAGGAGCACGAAGCCAAGTCCTTCATGGTATGGATCCTTGATGTATGCCTTGTGGGTCACCAGGGTGCATGTCATCTGGAAGGCCAGCTTCAGAGGGGAAAGTTGACCCTGACCACATCCACCTGTTCCCTGGACTGTGGGGGCATCTGGCCCAGCGCTCTGGATGCTGGACAAGCTACAGGCCAAATACTGGGGTGCAGGGCAATGTTCTCTGATGTGGTGGGCACCTGACATCTGAGAATCCACGCACAGGCTCCACAGTCTGGGGCCAGGGTCAGGGATGGGCATCCTGGGGGCCCTAGGTTCTCACCAGAGACCACGTGAGATGGTGTCAGCTATCACCCCGCTGGCCATCATGATCACAGTGCCTGAGGCCAGCCCCTTGGCCAGGAGCTGTGTGTAGGTGTCCTCTTTGCTTCTTGGGAGAATGTCTCCATGAGAGGTCAGGGGCTCCCTGACCACAGGCTGGGCCGAGCGCTGATACTAGTCCCTCACTCCCTGCCTGGGTTCTGAGCCTCGGGAAGCTTAGGCCGGTGAGTGGAGGGCCTGCAGGGCCCACGCTGGACAGCAGGGGCCAGGAGCTCCCGTGACAAGAGCTTGGGGGTCAGCTCTGGCAGCTGGCAGTCTCCTGTGGAGAGGGGAGAAGAGCCAGACATTCCTGGCCTCTTCCAAAGGCAGCCTGCCAGTGTGGTCACGGCACATGACCCCTGTGCTCATAACCTCCAGACAGGCACCACTGCCACTTGCAGATAGAAGCCAAAGCGGCTCCAGGCTGTGGCTCCAGCACCAGGCCTCACCCGGCAGAGTGGATGTAAGGCCAGGCCTGGGGCACGGCGTGCACCGTGTCAGGCCCAGGCAAGGGTCTTTCAGCCTTTTGTGGGTTTTCCCACACACAATGGGTTTCAGCCTACAGATTTCACGCTCGGTCTTTTCTGGTCTCTTTTACTACTGGGATGGAGTTACCTCCTCCACTACCCATTTGAATGTTACCATTTTCCTGGAAAGCTATTCATTTCCAGACGCCAATTTTATAACTTGGTACTTTGCAACATTCTTTTTATTTTCTGCAGCAGTTTTCCTAAGGATTCCTTGGGGTTTTGAGGTATACCAGTTATGCACCACGCCTTCCTTTCCAGTCCTTGCACCTCAGTCTGTCTTCTTGTCTGGCAGCTTCAGCTGACATCTACACACGCCTGGCGCAGGCCGGGGCTCAGTCTGCTCTGCGGCTTTGCACTTATGCTGCTGGGAAGAAGGGCAGTGCAGATAGAGCAACGGGGAGGACGTAACTGCTGGGCAGCTGTGCTGTGACTGAGGCCCAGCGTCACTGTGGCTTGTGTCCTTGTCCTATAGCCAGCTCTTGGTGCCACTTACACTGCAGGCTGCCATAGATCGAGGGCATAGGTCTCCAAAAGGACATGCTCCTGGCCAGTCATAGTGCCACAACTATACTTGGGAAACTGATACTGACCAAGGCTGTTATCTTGATCAGCTCATAAGACTTGTTTGGGTGATATCAATGGGTCATAGCAGCATTGTTCTCCATGGCAAAGAAATGCACCCTGCAGGAACTCTTTGTATACTCAACATACAAGTCCCTGTGGTTTGGATTTGAAATGTCCCTGAAGACCTCTCTCCACCCGAGTCATTCCTGGGAGGTGGGGTAAGGTCACGAGTGCAGCCTTGAAGGAGATGCTGGGAGCCTGCTCTTTCCCTTCCTTTATGCTTCCTGGCCACCACACGTGACCAGCCCTCCTCTCCTGGGTCCTGCATCATGACGTGCTGCACACCACAGGCCAGATAACAGGGCCGGACGGCCACAGGGTAGACCTCTGAACGTGTGAGCTGAACAAGCTTTTCCTCTGGCTGAGTCGACTCGATCCCAGCTGTGTGTCGCAGTGGCAGAACGCTGACCAGCGTGTCCCTATCAGACACGTGATCTGGAGGTAGAGGTGAGTTCTCCAGCCTGTGCAAGTCCTGTCCCTGCGTCCCCCATTCCCTCCGCTTCTCTCTCCCTTCCTCCTTGGTACCGTGAGCCGGCAGTGTTCCTCGAAGTGGTCTGAGACTCAACCTAATACTGTTGAAATCCTTTCTGGCTTTTTTTCCTCTCCAGAAATGGACAGCTATCTTAGTCTGCTCTAATAAATTAGCATGTGTTGGGCAGTGAAGAGAGAAGTTTGCTTCTCTGCTGTTCTGAGGCTGAGTCAGGGGATGCACTGTCCCAGGGGTCTCCCTGAGGCCAAGAGGGAGTCTGTCCCACGCGGCTCTCCTTGGTGGGCTGACAGCCGTCTTCTCCTAGGTCTTCACATGGTCTTTTTCCTCAGTACACACTTATCTGGTGCCCAAATTCCTTCTCTTGTAAAGATAATCATGTTGGGTATGCCAGCCTAATGATGCCATTTTAACTCATTCTCTTCTTTGATAACTCTGTGCCCAAATACAGCCATGATTTGGGGTCCTGGAGACTTCAACACATGAATTCAGAGACACATCATGCCTGTGACAGCCAGGTTGAGGAAGTTTGCCATGTGTTGGTTTGTTGATTATTTTCATTATAATGGTGCAGATTTTGCCAATACTTTGTGCCTTGGAAATGACAGCTACTGTCCCTTGTTTAATAAGGTGCCGACGCGGTGTCTGGAAGGAGCCAGCCCTGCCCCCTGTGGCTCTGCTGCTATGCTGAGGACTGTAGCATCCGTCTTCATGGGGGTATTGTCTGAGCTGGTTTTCTGAGATGTGGTTTGGGATCAGGACAAGACTGACTCTTACCTGTCCTGGGATTGTGGTCTTGCAACTCTCCCCGGAGTGGGGCCCCAGGGGACACCTAGAAGTCCAGCCTTCCCACTGATTCCTGCGGTGGCTGCCTGCAGTTGGGACAAGGTTGGGCTCCTTGGGTGGGCTGAGGGGCGGGTGGTGACCCAGGGGTCAGGTGCAGAAGGCCAGAGGTGGACGGAGAGAAGGAAGTGACCACGGGAGGGCTGCCCAGAAGAAGGCAGCAGATCAACAGGAAACAGAATTTCTGAATAAAAGAAAGATGGAAATAGAAGGATATCTCATGATGTTACAAAATACATTTCACAGAATCGCCAAAGTGGAGGAAGCTGTTGGGCAGCAGGAGGCAGCAGACCCGAAGTGTCCACTCAGTGATCCTTCCAAAGCTCAAGAGGGCAAGGCAGCTTGTGCAGGAGCAGGAGCGAGGGCATGCGCCCAGGTCCTGGCATGGTGCACATGGTCCTGGGCACAGGATTTTGCATGCAGAACCACCAGACCATGTGCAAGGTGTGGGAGAGACTAGACAGACACTGAGGGGCAGAGCAGATGGGGTGTGTCTGGATGTAGCTATGGATTAACATGAAGAAGTGTACTGTCACAATTCCCAACTAGAACTGCAGTAGTACGGACACAGGTTGCAAGGAAGGGAGGGGCTTACAGATTTAAGATGACAACAAGAACAAGCAGGTATGCCATTCAAACTATGATAGATGTAGTTAGTATAAGAGAAGCTGTTCAAAGTAGAAACCAAAGGAGCATAAATGAAATATGAAATAGCACTGAATAAATTTAATATAATAACTATAATATGTTAAACGGCCCAATTAAAAATGGATAATCTTGATTAAACCTAAGATTTAGTAATAACAGATACTACCAAAAAGCATATAAGCTATGAAAAAGAAAGAGAACTAGGGATTTAGCTCAGTGGTTCTGGCACCTGCCTTGCAACTGCAATGTCCTGAGTATGATTCCTGGTACAAAAAAAGGTATAAAATAATTAAAAAAAAAAAAAAGAGAGAGAGAGAGAGAGAGAAGGCTGAAAATGAGAGAATGAAGATATAAATGCCAGGCAGACACCTGGAAGCACCTGGGGTGGGGTGAAAACCCAAATATCTGCTAGGTGGAGTCTGAAGGCCGAGGTGGTGGGGTCTTCCACAGGATACTACCTGGTGTCGCCACCCTAAGTCCAGTGAGAACAACGACCCAGCTCAGCTTCCATGACTGGCCAAGTGCAGGGCAACGGTACAGCTGTCACAGCACCTGTCCCTGGTCAGACACACCTGTGTTTAGGAGGACCCTGCCCCACACTGATGCGTGAGGCCATTTTCTTGCCCAGAAATCCCGTATTCCCTCCTCTGGGGCGGAAGTGTTTGCTGTGTCGACCAGGGCACACTGCTCTTTCCAGCTGTCATCAGAGCGGCCTAAGCTGTGAGCAGCTGTCTCTGGGGAGTGTGGCTTTTGGCTCCTCCTTCCTGGGCTGGGCACAGTGGGCACCAGCCCCTTACTTTAGGGTCAGCTACCTATCATGGCATGAACCTGTGATCCATCTCCTCCCACACAGACCTAATCAGATGGAAATAACTGGTGTTCCAGATGTGGCAGCGAGGTGCCTGAGCATGGCTGTGGGGCAGATGAGGGACTTTTCTTTTTTGAGACAGGGTCTCGCTTTTGTGATTCAGGCTTGCCCTGGGCTCAGCCTCAAACTCACATCACAGCAATCCTCCTGCCTCTGCCTCCCGAGTGCTGGGACTACAGGCATGAGCCACCACACCCGGCACTGTGGTATGTGATACTGGTTGCTGCTGGGCGTGAGTCTCCACACCCAGTATTTTATGTGGTTACTGGGGATCGAACCCGGGCCCTTGCACTTGCAAGACAGGCGCCGGAACCACTGAGCTAACTCCCCAGCCCAGATGAGGAACTTTATAGCCCTGAGCAGAGTGGCTGCTCAACCCCACCGACATAGGCATTTATAGGAGCCACAAAGACCTTGAAACTTAGCTGGGAAAACTTGGTTGGCTTGGGAGCACACCTCGGTGTGTCAGGTGGTCATGGAGGTGTGGCTGTGGGCCATCTGTCCGGGCCCCTTCCTCTCTGGTACTGTCCTCTGCTCTTCTTCCCAGCCATGAAGAACCAAGCAGCCTTCCTGCACGGTGCCCTTCCGCCATGATGTTTCTCCTCTGGAGCTGCCAACTGCAGCCTAAATCTCCTGCGACCAGGAGGAAATTGAACCTCCTTCCTTTAAGTTGCAGTTGCTGGATACTGAGTCCTCCAGACGGGAGAACTGGCACATACACCCAGCATCAGAGTGGTTATGAGAGCCGCCACACACGGCCCAGAGGTGCCCGTGAGACCATAGCTGCTCACTGTGATGTGAGAGGCTCAGAGCAGAACAAGAGAGATGCGCATGTCTGCATTTAATAGCATCTCAATAAGAATATTCGAGTAAGGAGACAATTCAGGGTAATGGAAAAATAGAACCAAATGATAACTGGCTAAAATTCAGGGTCCTAGCTAAAGTAGTTCCTAGAGATATATAGTCTTAAACCATTTTTCTTTTTCTTTTTTTTTTTTTTGAGACAGCGTCTCACTTTGTAGTTCAAGCTGGCCCTGAGCTCAGCCTCAAACTCACATCACAGCAATCCTCCTGCCTCTGCCTCCCAAGTGCTGGGATTACAGGCGTGAGCCACCACGCCTGGCTCTGTGGTATGTGGTACTGATCGCTGCTGGGCATGAGACCAGTATTGTATGTGGTTACCGGGGGACAGAACCTGGGCCCTTGTGATTGTAAGACAGGAACCGGAACCACTGAGCTAAATCCCTGGCCTACCATTTCTAAGAAATAAGTCAGCCAAAACCAGAACTAATCACATAGGCAAGCAATTCAAGAAGGAATGAAGGAACAAGATAAATTTAAATTAATAAATATATAAATAATAAAATATGGGGAAAAATCAATGATATAGAGAACAATATGTACTACTAACAGCAAACACCAAATTGGGCGTGATAGTGGACTTTTATAATTTCAGTAATTAGGAAGCCGAGGCAGGAGTGTTGCCAGGAATTACAGGCCAGCTTGAACCACATAGTGGGACTGTCTCAAAACAGACAAGCAAATGAACAAGCAAACAAATAAAACCATCAACAAAACAATAGCAAAGGGTCGGGGATTTAGCTCACTGGTTCTGGTCTGCCTGGCAAGCTCAAGGCCCTGAGTTTGATCCCTGGTACCACATACCACAGTGCCAGGTGTGGTGACTCACACCTGTAATCTCAGCACTTGGGAGGCAGAGACAGGAGATTTGCTATGAGTTTGGTGCTGGCTTGGACTACAAAGGGAGACCTTGTCTCAAACCACAAGAACAACAACAATAGCAACAACAATAACAACAACAACAACAACAAAACGGTAGCAAAAACCAAAGATGATATTTTGAAAAGATTAACAATATATATTTGATTTTGACATGCTGAGAAGAAAAGGAAAATATAATAAAAATAAATAAATAAATAAATAAATAAAATAAAAGTCAAATAAAAATAGAGACTGATATAGACCATAGACTGACAGATTTAAAACTGCTGATGGTATTATAAGCATCTTTATTAAAAAATTCTGAATTCCAAGGTCAGGTCAAAGCAGCTAGGCTTGGCAGCTCATCCCTGTAATCCTGGCACTCAGGAAGCTGAGGCAGGAGTCTGCAAATTCAAGGCCAGCCCACGCACTACATGGCAAAACCCTATCTCCGAAATAAAGTAAAATTGGCAAGAGATGCAGCTAGGAGGCAGAGTCCTTGCCTAGCTCGGGTGATAACCTGGGCTCAACCCTCAGTGGTGCAGAAAACAAATCAAAACAACCTTCTTGCTTCCAAGGAAAACCAACCAACCAACCAAAAAATAAAACAAAACACCCCCCAACATGTCTGCTCCAGGGACCTTAGGGAGCCAGGCGAAGCTGCTGCCGCTTTCTCATAGGTGAACACGTGCTCAGTGAGGCTGCTTTTATTTTGGGCAGAATAGCACATCTTTTAACCAATTAACAAAACCTCTCCCTGATCCCTTTAGGAGGAAACTGGTTTCTGTAGAAGGGACTCTGAGGTGTCTTTGCAGCCTGTGCATTCTGGGCTCAGGCATGTGGACAGTCCTGACTAGTGCAGTCACTGCTGACCACTCTCAGGAGTGAGGGCTGGTCCTCAGCCTCGAGCCACATTCAGGGACACCTGGGACAGTGAGATCAGCCCAAGTTCAAGTGGGTGGAGCAGAGTCTGCACAGGGTGAGGCTTCACCTGGCCTCTAACCAGCCACCCTGGTCACCAGTCCATACACACTGCCAGGCCTGGAAGTGTTCTCTGGTTCAGGGAGCACAGAGGAGGCGTGTGATGCAAAAGACAAATTTAGCTGCGAGTTTGGGAGAGCAGACACAAGTCCTGCTGTGGTGACTAGGCTTCTCCCCAGCTGCCCTTGGTCTCAAACTGAACATCTGAAAACGCTAAGGAGACCCAAGCAGACTCCCGCCCACTGTTGGCCTTCCCCCAGGACAGGCCTCAGAATGACAGCCTGCTGCCTGCCCATCTCAAAGATGCCAACCAGATGCTGTCCAGAGCTGTCAAAGCCACAGAGAGTCACCCCCAATCTTGAGGACACACTGGCCAGGTAGTATGGGTGTGGCCAGCTCTGGGCTGTGCTTATAGGCCCTGCTCAGGGTGATAGTGTGACATTGCCTGGAAGGGACAGGGGCAGCAGTTGGTCCCCCAAGTACTACATGCCTCCCGAGAAGACTCAGTATGTTTATTATGTATAGAAGCTAAACCGGAGGCTTCTGCCTGAGCCCTGGGGCAAATGCCTGCTTCATATGTGCACTGTGATCTGTCCCCACAAGCAGGATTCATCTGTACTGTGGACATGATCCTTGCACAGGCACAAAAGCTGAATCTAAAGCCTGCTGGGGACCTCAAGGGCCCACTGTGGAGGGGGAAGGCTGTGCAGAGACCCCGGTTGCAACCTCAGTCATTGCTATCACTCGTCTTCCCACAGCCAACACCCAAGACTCCAGGGGTCTTTGCAGAGGACAGGCTGCTCCTTCTGCCCCATAAGGGCCAAGTGCTCTGAGCTGGGCTCCACTTAGCCTGCTTCTTAGCTGGGCTGCTCACCAGCTTTCCTGTCCCTCCGATGCCATACCGCTGTTCCTTCCCCATGACCCCATTTGACACTGCACCCCATGTCAGGCCTTATCACCTTACACAGTGTCCAAAACTTTCTTTCATTTTCATGCTATTGCCAGACACTTGCTGTCCTCGCTGACAGGTGCGAGGCACCCACCACTCCACATCCTGGGGGCCTGGACCTCATCTCACGCGTGTAGGGCATGAGCCTGGGCTCTAGTGTGCTGGCCTGGGGAGCAGATCCGGCCTGGCAGGCAAGAAGGGGGTTCCAGTTGAGAGGGCTGGGGGGCCTAGAGCCCTGGACAGGCCACTGTGGCTATGGATACTATAGGCAGAGACTCTGCAGACGGCTTGGAGGGAGTGGAGGGCTCAGCCCTCCCTTGGGCTGGGTCTGCTGCCTCTGTAGACCTCATCTGCCTTTTGATGGTCTGGGAACCCCAAGATCAAAGCAAGGCAGAAGTGGTGCCCTGACCCTGAGACTCTGGGACAGGAGTCTCAAGTGTGCTGAGTCCACCTGTCATGCCTTGTGCCTAGATGTAACCCAACACCTCACTGTCACAGGTGGGGCTTTGTGGAGGTGGCTGGATCTAGGGTGTGAGGCTGGGACTGATTCACAGTGTGGCCCTGGGGTTAAGGCTGCCCTGCCTTGGTGTGAGTGCTGTCCTCCCTGGATGCTGTTGTCACTTGCTGCTTCTCTACCTCGCTGCTTCGCTGCCCCTCTGCCATGCCACCCACCTTGCAGCCAGTTGATCACGGGCTGAAACCTCCACAGACTGTGAGCTGAAACCAACCTTTCCCCTTCAACTTGTGGGTATCAGGTATTTTGTCTCAGCACTGAGAGAAGTAACTAAGACACCACCCATCCCACCTTTCTGGGGCCTCCCTCTGCCCGGGCCTAGGGCAGGAATGCAGATAGCAGTGTTGGACAGCAGTGGGGCCATCAGAGCCTGGGCTTCAGGCCCACAGCAGGAGGAGACGACAGGTTTCCAGGGCAGAAGCTGGCACGCGTGCTGGGCAAGCATATGGCTTTTGTTTTTGTAAGTGGTTGTACAAATGGAATTAAAAAGAGCTTAGGAATGTAGTAGAGAGTGAGAGAAACCTTAATTTGTGCCTGAGAGAAAGAAGCCAGGCTCAGGACCACAGGTTGGTCACAAGTGTAGCCTCCTGGTGGCCACAGAGTGTGGGGGCAGAGACGAGCCAGAGCCGGAGGGCGCACAACATTTATTAACTCTCATGAGTGCCAAGGGCTTCCAGGGTGCCACCGCTGTGAGACCCGGGAGACAGACCAGCAACCTTTGCCCCTACCCTGCTCCTCAGCCACGCCCAAGCCCCTTCTCTCCCAGGAATTCCCTGCATGTTGCATGTGCAGAAGGACACCCTGACTCCAGCACACAACCCAGGGTGGGAATGCGAGTCCAGACAGCATGGCTCTAGGGGAAACTGAGTCGGAGTGATAAAGGAGAGGAGGGTGTCCAAGCACAGGAGAGACAGGCCACAGGAAGTGCTGCCCAGTAGGCCAGCTCTTAAAACAGACAGTCACACCGACACCGCGGAACAGGTCTCTAAGACTCCATAGACAGGAATATCATAAAGCATTAAAATAACCAGCGCAGCATGCTGACACGGGGGACGGGCACAGCTAACTCGGGGCAGGTGTGGATGTCTGCGCTGTGTCCACAGCACATGTGGGCTCTGCTAGTAAAGAAAACACTCTAGTCATGTTTGCGAAGAGGGCAGGCGGCTGGTGAGGCTGCAGGCTCGAGTGTCAGGAGTACAGGACGGAGGGTCCTGGGCAGGATTACAGCGCACCCATCCCGGTGACCTCGGATGTCAGCCTGGAACAGACAGGCACACAGACAGCCCGCTGAGCGGTCAGCAGAGTGGCAGCAGGGTGGTGCCCTCACCCCCTGGAGATGTCCCCGGGCCCTGCAGGAGCCAGTGTGCTGGAGGACAGCACCGCCAGGTGAGAGATCTTCTCCCATCTAAGCAGGGCCTCATGCTTGCCCCAGGGATGACCGTGAGTGTGAGGGTCAGTGTCCTGCACCACAGGAGCAGCTGCCCACGGGCAGGCCAGGTGTGGGAAGTGTGGACCCCTCCAGGATGGCCCACCCTTCCTGGGCTGGCTCTGTGGGGGTGGGGTGCATGGGGAGCCGGAGGTGGATGGGGTAGTTGGGGGGGGGGTGTCCTTGTCTCTACTGCCCAGCTCCAGGACAGGGAGTGATGTGGCCCATAGGCTGTGTCCACCCAACAGGAGTCAGTTGAGTAGCATGCGTCCAGTGTGCATCTCAGTTCTATACGTAAGGCATGAATTATCGTGGGTCAGCTAGGCTCTGGAGACAAGGAACTAACAGGGCCAGCCCTGCCCTGTCCCCAACCTCCACTGTCCTATGAATATGAAAGAGAGAGGGCCAGAGAACACAGGCCACCTCACCAAGGCCCTGGACCCACCCATGTGGTTGAGGAGCACCCTGGAGAGGCTTCCTTCCAACCACCCTAGACAGGCCTTCCTCTAAATCCTGGCTCTTCATAGGTGACTGTCAAACCATGGCCATGTAGAGCCACCTCTTGGCTGCTGTCTCCACTGTCCAGCCAGGAAGGCGAGGGTGGCCGGGCCTCCACCTGCCTTCACTCCGCCCTGACCAGGGTGTGGGGTCCCTGAAGAACACTCACCCAGTCACTCACCTGGCGTTGATGAGATACTGGGCAAGGCTGATGTTGGCTGGGGTCCCCGTGATGGTGATCTGACGCTCTGATGACCCTTCAGTGGCATTGGCGATTTTGATCTGAGCCCCGGACATCTGACGAATTTCATTGATTTTGGTCCCTTGGCGTCCAATTATGCAGCCTATTAGCTAGAAAAAAGGATGGGCGAAGTTTCCTACAGGACAGCCCAAGGTGCCCCGCAGGAAAACAATACGAGCCCCTCAGACTCCACCCTGCCCTGGAGTTCAGTGTTCCTGAGACGAAAGGGTGCTACCAGGCTGGGCCCTCTGCTGAGCCTCCTATGAAAAGTCCTCAGACCCAGAGATGGTGGCTATGTGGCCTTGTGCTCTGTGCTATGTGGCCATGTGTCTATGTGGCCTTGTGCCTTCAGTCCCATCAGGAGTGGCCAGAGATGAGCAGGACAGATGTGAGTCGGGCCCAGCACTGTCCAGGCCAGGCTGGGCCTCTGGCTGTGCCTCAGGTGGTAATAGCTCTGTCCCAAGCGGAAGCATGACACATGCTGGCTGAAGGAGAGTGTGAGGTGCACAGTGCGGAGAAGCTGTCTTGTGAGCTCAGAGGCAACTCTGACAGCACACGAGGCGTTTCACTTGCTTCCCACTCTCTGGCCTCTGAAGCAGTGGTGTGGTGGCCCACGGCCAAAGAAGTCATGAAGAACAGGGTCAACTGAAGTAGCCAGGGGCAGGGCAGGGCCACCTGGGCTTGGGGGCAGCAGCTTGGAGGTCAAGGCCTCCCTCTGGCAGCAGTTGCAGCTGTGAGGTTCCTCCGGCCCACCTTCCTGCAGTTGGACAACCTAGACCCCAGAAAACTTCTGCAGAGGGCAGGCTGCCATCCCTCAAGTTTCACCACAGAAGGACAGAGTCTTCACAGTCGCATATGGGTTCTGTTAGAGTGAAGACAGGAGAAGAAAGTGGCCAGACTGGGAATGGCCAAGAGTGCAGCAGGGGGCACGTGCCAGTTCCGGATGGCTTAGGTGCTCTTCCTCCTGTGGGCACAGTCAGGGCTCTGCTGGGGTTGAAGGTCAGCGACATGCTTCTGCTTCTGTGCACAGTGCAGTGAGATGTCACACAGAAGGGCTGGGTGGCCGCGGGCAGGTGGCAGGACAGAGAACCCACCTAAAACCTCTGGGACAGCTACAGGGCACCTGGGTGGGCCAGGTGCTCATGAACTGGCTCGAGTCCTGGAGGAAGCTTCAGTGTCCACCCTGCTCACTCTCCAGCCATTCTCTGCTGAACCTGGGTCAGGACCAGCTCTCACTGGCCCACGGAAGCCAGGTCTCTGTGATTGCAGAGGGACACCTCTATCCCACAGAACCCGAGCTCTTCAGCTTCCTGGTCTCCTGCCACCCACTCTGGAGTGCACCCGCAGCTCTCAGCCTGACCAGGACTGTCAGGCCCCACTTACATTCACAGGCCCCACCTGCTGCTTACTCTTCTGGGGTCCCCTTGCCTCTCTTCCTCCTCACACCCAAGTCCCTGGTCCTGAGTGGGTCTGGTCCGAGCCAGAGGGTATGGCTGTCTAATGTGTATGGCCCCACTGGCCTGTGTGCTGTGTCCTCTGCACTGACACAAAGATCGTTGGAACTAACCTCTCACCAGGGCCAGGTGTGAGAACTAGAAAAGGTGTGGCCACAAACCCCTGCAGAGGTCTATGTGCAGGGAAAGCACACCTCCGAGGCTGCAGCCCTACGCCCCTTTCCTGCCACCCAGCAGCCATTCCTCTGGCTGTCTGACCTGGCTGTGAGTAGCACTTCCTCACCTCCCGGCATGGTTGCCTACTCCTCGTCCACTGTATCTCCCCAGCAGCATGAGGGGCACTGAGATCCTGCTCTCCTGCTCATTCCCCTCCTGAGGCATGGCTCAGGGTGGCTCTGCCTGCTGCCCATCTGTCCATGCAGGCCCATCCTAGCACTGGTGCCCACAGCCACCCACAGCCCAGGGCGCTCTCCTGCCCGCTTCCCCTGGACCTGCAGACCCTACATGCAGCCCTGAGCTCACTGCCCTTACAAGGAACTCATTTGCTCCTTCCATTTAAAATTTAAAGAAAACTGATAGAAATGTTCAGAAGCAATCAGATGTCACCAAACCCCACGGAAAGGTGCCTGGTTCTTAGGGTGGAGCCCGGGGCCGAGCATCAGAGTTAAGAAGCAGAGAGCAGCCTCTGTAGTGGGCCATGCAGATGGTCAGGGACGGACCGAGGGCCCAGCCTATGTCTCCAAGACCGCACTGTGCACTTACAAGCACAGCATCTTGTCATGGGTGCCTTTCTGCATCGGAGCTGAGGTGACCTGCAGCACTGGCATGATTCTCCTGTGACCAGGGGCAGATTTGGTCATGGTGACAGCAAGTGTCAGGAGCACAAATGCACACCTTTCTTCCTGGTTCCCATGAAGGTGGCTGGTGGCTACAGAAACCCAGCTCTGGGGGTGGCGTTGGTGTTTAAAGCCTGACATGCCCGGGCAGTCCAATGGACAGGAGGCCAAGGAGGGACTCTATGCACGGAGAAGGATTTGCTGTGGAAGACACTGGGTGATAGCCACTGCCTTCCCTCTGAGCAGCAGAGCACCCCGGACAGAGCTAGTTCATGCGACATGGGGAGCAGGAGGCCCCATCTGTGCATTCCTTGGGTCCACTTCCACCTTCCAGTGAATGCGAGGTTTGGCACAGCTTTTCAGATGTTAGTGGAACAGCACTGTCACTGAGAGGACCGAGGAAAAGCTGCTTGTGGGAGCGCTCCTCACATTCGTCGCCTGGGTCACGAAGGTACAGAGCTGAAATCTCCTTCTCCAGGGATGAGGGACAGGGGCCGCTCACCCAGCCTTCTCAACACAGCCCAGGCTCTTGGGAGCTGAAGACCAGCCAGTAAAGGTGCTTGGAATGGGTGTCCTGTAGCCCTGCCCAGGCAGGGACTCTACCTACCAGGCAGCAAGGACAGGATGGTGGGGCAGCACTGCTGCCTATGTGGGGGCTGGGCTTCGGGCCCCCATGGGCCCCATGAGAAAGGTGCTTCTGGAGGGTCAGCAGCACGGGCCACCGTCTGTGGCCTCCACTGCTCGCTGCTCTCCTGGGCTCCGGCCCTCCAGCCCCATGGCTTGCAGTCCACACTCAGCACAGGGGTCCTAGAGCTCCCAGGCCCATATTCCCTTCATCAGATGTCCGAGAGAAAGGGCAGGAGCCAGGTTTTCTGCCCAGCTGGATCAAGGAGCAGAGCAGAGTCCGGCTCCAGGCACACGAGAGCTGGAAAGAGGGTGGCCACTGCAAGGTGCACACAGGCCCCTCTCCACTCTGGCCTCTTGGCCTGGAGATGATCCAAGGATTCAGGGGTGAATAAAGGGAAGACCAGAGCCTCAGGATGAGCAGAACCCCAGCACTCAACCCAGGATCCGGACAAACCTGTGGTGTCCAGCTCACTTCCAGTCTGCAGGGCCAAGAAGAGTCTCAAACCCCAGGAGAGGCAGGGTACATGGGAGAGCAGTGCGGAGAGCTCAATCAGGGCATTCCTGGGCCATCTGGTCCTTCATGGTGGGACCCCAGCTCCCAGCCCAACCCCCAATGAACTGTGAGGTCCCCAGGCCTCTGTTCTCATTTAAGTCTTAGAGATGCAAACACACACTGGACCAGTGTAAGAATATACTCACATCATTGGGAATGGTGAGCTCGTGAGTGCTGGCCGGAGGGCTGGCATCCAGACCTGGGCACACCAAGGGGACAGGGTTAGGTTAGTGGTAATGCTACTCATAGATGCACCCCAGGCTGGGAGAGGAGAGCCTGGGGCTGGCCAAGGGCTCTCTGAGCTCCCAGCCCCACAACAGCCCAGCCTCCTGACACTGGCTTCTGTCAGCAAGCCAGACCCCAGCAGTGGCATTTCATGTCTCTCTGGCACACTGTGCCCATAGTCCCTGTGTTGGCATGAGCTCTCCCTGGGTGCAGGGAGGGTGTCCACCACCTTCTGGGCCTCTCTGGTGCCTGGGGAACCTGCCACACCCATCCTCCTTGGAGATTTTGCTGGCTCTGAGCACCTGTCCTAGGCACCCCCCACCACACAGCCCTGCACAGGAACCAGGCCCGAGCCGTGCTGCTGATGGGTTCTGTCCAAAGACTGCTACACAGCTGGGGCAGCCAGGCTCACGCAGGGCCCTGTATCCTGGGGCAGGAAGACCTGCCACCAGCTCTGCCAGGGAAAGGCTGTATTTCTGTGTAGACCTCCTTCATATGCTGAAGGACGAGGACAAGGTCTAGGGTACCACCAAGCCCTGCACAGATCGGTTTGTACCAGCAGGTAAGTTTTCAGAGTCCACATGCAAGCTTGCCCTGCCTCCGGAACAAGGGCAACAGCAGAGGGTCCCAAGCAGGAAGCCGCCATCCCTTAGGCCACAGCTCTCTGTGCTCGGTGCTGTTTCCTGGCTGGGCCTTGTTCTTGTCCCTCCTAGCCCTGAGAGGCCCAGGCCTTGGGACCACCCTAGCCCAGACTCATCCTTTCCAGCCACCTGGCTCACAGCTATCCCCTGCAGGGCTCCAGAACCCACGCCTTCCACTGTGCCCCTGCTGGGCTCCTGCACCCTTGCACTCAGCCCCCAAGCACAACCACAGCAGGCCTCTGGCTCCTCAAGGGCCCCTTGCTCCCCAGCTCTGAGTGCCGGCAGAGGCCTTCTGGCCCTGAGAATCTGTCAGCCCTCTCCCTGCGGAAGTGCCCTTAGGCAGGCAGGCAGGCATCTGGCATGGTAGGGCCAGGTGTGGGTGCTGGATGAACCAACTTATCCCCAGTTGTCTTCTTTTACATGGCTAAACCTGTTCTATTCTTTCTCTTGTTTTACTCACAATCTTTTTAATACAGTAATTACTTGATTATTTAACTAGAAACATTCCACACACAGTGGCATCTAGCTTATCATGTGAGAGACTGCTGGTCTTGTCTGAATCCTAGTCAGGAGCCCAGGGAAACTCAGGATGAGCACAGAGTGGCTGCCACATGTGTGACACGGAGAGCTCACTGAGGACGAAAGTGGCTGACCCTTTTTAAGCAGCACTAAAATCATAGGGGTAGTTAGGTAGCAGCTATTTAAAGCAGCACTCATATTTCAAAGAGCAGAACAGCCCCAAAGCCAGTGTTTTCTCAAGCTAGTGATATCCCAGAAGAAGCCCAGTCCCTTATAACCTGCAGAGTTCAGGCCACACCCTCTCCAAGACCACACCCACCCAAACCACACCCCCAGAGGCTACACTTTCGGCAGTTCACACCCAGCACAGACCACACCTCAGAAAGGTCCCTTTCTCAGGCCACACCCCTCAAGGCCACATCCAAGGCCACACTCTCCTCAGAGGCTGCATCCCTTTGCGGCCAGGTTGGGATGCCCTGTTGCTCTCTGGGGCCCTTGGTGGTGAGGGGGGTCATCACTGGGTGGGTGACACCCAGGCAGCCAAAAGCCCACCTGGAGTGGACAGCCCAGGCATGTCATTGACAGGAGTGCAGGGAAGCCTCCCAGCTCCTGGACAACTGTTCCTTGAGTCTGTCACTGAGTCTACCCGCCTGTACCACCTGTAGGGCACTAGGAGGATCTCACTGCCACAGGGGGCGCTGAAAGTCAGCACAGATCCATTCTCCACAGAACGTGTTTTAGACGCACACATGGGTCACTGCTGCACTGTGCATCCATGTGCTGTGGCGCCTGAGAATGAGGATGTGCAGACTGCCTCCCTACAAGGCTGCCACTCAGACCCCAGCCACAGCAGGATGCACCTGGCATGGCTGGGCTCCAGGGCTGCGCCCGGTGCTGTCCCCGGCGCCAGCCTTCCTATGCTGGCCTCCCTGGCTGCTCCCACCTGTGGGTCTGCTTTACCTGACGACTGGCCCATCAGATTTTGAGCTTCTTCGGAGGAGTGTAAAGGCAGCTTTTCTCCTGGAGAGCAAAGAAGAGAGAGGTTTAATGTTTTGCCCTCAAGGAGATAAGCAAGGTCCCTTCAACTAGGGAAGCTCAAAATATGACTGGCGCAGCGTAGCTGACCACATGTCACAACTGGCCAGCTCTGCCTCTGGAAGGGACCTGCGCCGGTTGCCTGTGCGGCCCGGGCTGGGGCTGGCTCCTGTCACCATTCCCTGTCACTGGAGCACCTGCTCCTGGGTGGCCAGGCCGGAGCCTTCATAGGAAGGACACCAGGGGTGACTGTGGTCAGCACAGAACCCCACTTGGTGAGCAAGGACCCCTGCAGGGCAACGTCGCTTGACAGGCAGGATGTGTCAGGCCAGGTGAGATGAACCAGCCCACAGCGGGAGACAGACCCCCGCCCGGCCATGGCCACAGGAATCTCTGTGACAACTGTGCCGCTCGCTGCACTGTGCAAGGACAGCTCAGAGAAGAGTCCCCAGGTGAGAAGAGAAGGAGGTCAGAAAAGGGCAGCTGGGTACGTACCGGGGAAAGCGGGGTTGGTCTGTCCGAGGGGAGGAAAGGGGGTTTGCTGCATGGCCAACTGGTGGAGCTTGGTCAACTGCTGGGGGTAGGAGGGACATGAGAGCTAAGAAGGTTATTGTCATTGAGTACAAGTCACACCAAATTAAAAACGAAGTAACAAACTTTGCACAGATAGAGAAGGGCCATGCGTACACATGGCAGACGCAGCAGGACTCAAGGACTTGGCCTGGTGGAACCAAGGAGCAGCCGTCCGCGGTGTGGCCTAACCAGCCACACCTCCCCTCACCAGACTAACGGAGGGAAGCTGCAGGGAGGCTGTGGGCCAGAGTGGGCCAGTAGGGCCTGTGTGTTCTTACCCCTGCACGCGCTGCTAGGGAACTTCCTGTGAGACTCATGCCAAGGGATGGGGTGGGCTCTCCTCTGGGAGCAGCCCCCGGGCCTCTTTCTTAGGTAAAAGCAGAACAGTGAAGGTGGGGCAGGTGTGGTCAGATTGGGCTTCACCTTGGGAGCCAAGGGGCTCACAGGGCGCTGGGAATCCCTCCACTCTGCAGGCTAAGGGGCTCTGCACACTGTGGAGTGACTGTGAGATGGCAAGCCGAAAGGGCAGGGCACTGTTGTCCCCAATGAGAGTAGCCAGCTTCTGGCTCAAGTCCCTGGATCCCAGACTGCTCAAGGCAGACAGTCACAAGTCATAAGTCAGTGCCCCACTCAGCTACCCCCTGAGCTCCTGCAGGCATGCGCACGTGGCTCCAGGTACCAGGCACTCTTGCCAAGAATTTGGACCCCAGTGACGGTGAACTCTCAGCCCTGGTCAGGGGCACACCTCCAGCCTCTGCAGAGGAGGGAGTCTCTGCTCTGGGATGCAGTGAGCGTGGGGCACCTGGGCACTGGCTGGCCAGCCCCCTCTTCCACTTCTACACAAGGTACCAATGACAGAGGCTTCCTGTGGGCCCAGGGTCACGCCTTGGACAGCTTCATCAGATGGGCCCAAGACTACAGCAGAAGCTCACAGGGACAGCCTGTCTTCCCTGGCTCCTGTCCCTCTTAGAGAGCCGGTTTCTGCTTTGCCAGGAAGAGGGCACAAGCCCACAAAGGGACATGGTAAAAGAAGTTCCCTAACATCCCACCACCCTCCCTCTGTATTCTCAGCTAGTTTCTGAGTCTTGAAGCTTAGCACTTGGGCCTGTTGCTCAGGGAATCTAAACTCAGTCGGGGCACCTGGCGCAGCTCAAGTGAAGGGCACGGTGATCAGCTCCAAGTCCCCTGAGAGGTGGTGTTCAGCAAGGCCTTGGAAGGGACTGGAGGGCTAATGGCACAGTACTACCTGTACAGCACAGCGCCAGCTGCCAGCCCCAGGCAGCTGGGGCCTAGGGCCCACATAGCCTGTGTCTGTGTCTGCCCCCTGACTCTGCACTGATGGCAGTTTGGCTACTTGAGTAAATATGGTGACCAGGGACGAGGGCATCTTGTCTCTAGGACATCAGCCCATCACAGGGACAGAGGGGAGGGCCCAAGGAGGAGCAGGACGGGTAGGAGTACGGCACTCCTTGATACGGGTGTCACAGAGCATTGAGGCTGCAGCCCTCAGGGGCCTTGGCCCTGCGTGAACCTCCAGGAGAGGCTGGCCTGGTGACTGTGTGGCAGGCTGGGGAGCCCTGGCAGCTGCACACCCTCATGCCTGCTACTCCTATGCTTGTGTCCCAGGCCAGCCCACAGTGCACCAACCAGGAGGGCTGCCTCCACCCTCCCAATGTCTTTGTGGACCACACAGCCTGCACAGGTCAGAATGGCAAGGAACTCGGCATACCTGTTTGGTGAAAGGGCAAGGCCTCTGGTCACCATCAAGGGTGTGAGAAGTTCTGTTCTCCGGGCCTCAGCTCCCCCCCGTGTACATGAACATATTGTGTAGTGCAGTTCTCATGTAAGCTAACTCCAGAGCCCCCCTTGCCCACTGGTACATGCCTTGCCACACATCAGCCTGTTATAGGGAAGCCAGGTCCTGGCAGGGTTGGCTCCAGACTTTGACATTCAGAAACTCAGCAGTTCTGTAACTCTGACTTCTCTGCTTGCAGTATTTTCTGCCCCTTTTCTTTCTTTTTGTAGTGCTGGAAATTAAACTCGGGATCTTCGCACTGAGTTACCTTTCCAACTTGTTTTTAGTTTGAGACAGGGCCTTGCTAAGTCCCTAAATTGGCCAAGTGGGGCTTGGACTTTTGATCCCTCTGCCTCAGCCTCCAGGAGTGCTGGGGTTACAAGTATGTGCCACAGTGCCTGGTCACATTTTCTGCTTTCCATGAAGAAATGGCCACACTAGCAAATCAGTGCCCACTCTGTGGATGTAAAGCAGTGAGGGACAGGCAGCCTGTGGTGCTGGGCGGGCGTTTTCCTGGCGAGTGGGCAGGCAGAAGTCAGGGGCACCTTCCTCGTCTTGGCTTAGTCCTGCTCTCAGGAATTGCATTTCTACACTTTCCAGGGGAGGGGACACTAGGTGCTGAAGGGCCCCTCCCTCTTTGAGAATATTCTGCCATTAGAAAGATCATACTTTTGGCTTCAGAACTTCCATTGGCAAGAAGGACAGAGGAAGGAGAGAGGAAGGAAGAAAGGCAGGAGAGGGTTAGGAGAGGGCAGGCAGTGTGTGAGCTTGTGTCACATCACAGCAGCCCCTGCAGCTCTCCTTCCACTTAATGTTACATCAGAACACAAAACACAGAAAATCAAAGTGCGTGTGAACATGAACCTCCAACATAGCTCCGCTCGGCGCATGCACAGCTGTCCTGCCAAGGAACGGGCCTGTGGCGGCCCCGGCCCCTCCTGCGAAAGCCCACAGGGCTCTTGCAGCCCAGTGGACCTGCCTCGCAGAGGCTGGTGTGTACACAGATCTCTCCCCGGAGATGCCTCAGGGAGCACAGGTCTAAGGGTCCACTGAAGTCATGTTCATCGATACTTTCTTTTCTGGTCTGGGTCTGTTTCAAGAAATCCTTGACCCAAGAACAGGCGGCAGGCCTCTATGATGTCTTGAAACATGCCCATTTTCCTGAATTCATGTTGTTAGCAGATGCTCCTGCCCTGTTCTAGCAGGCTATGAGTGGCACCTACTTCTTGCTTTCCATAAATCAGTTATATTGTTTTATATTAGGAGTCAGACAGAACTTTATGTGACTCAAAGGGCATGATGGGTGGTGCGATGGGCGAGGACAGCCCCTCCCCCAGTGGCTGCCATGAAAACCTGGGCCCTGGTCTGTGCAGTGGGGGGCCCTGCTGAGTTACCCAGCTGAGGTCAGCCTGGCCCATTGAAATCCTCTCCCCTGAACTGTGGTTTCTCACAAACCTGATGGCTTGCTGGTTAGTTGTGATCTAGTCCTAGTTCCCCTTTGTTCTCTCCGAGAAAGAGAGGCAGGGCCTCCTCCCTCCGCAGCCCAGCTTGGTGCCATCGCCAGATATTTCACATTGCATGGCTATGTGATGTCCTCAAAGCGTAACCTGATCACCGTCCCACGCTTGCAGTCAGTAGACACTGAATGTCCTTGCACCCTTTGTCTTTGTTGCCCAGAGCAGCACAGACCAGTTCAAGACCCAGTCTTCTCTCCGCGGCTTGTCTTTTTTCCTTACACTGTGTTGCCTCATAGAAGACTGACACCGCCTGCAGGGGTCTTTAGTTGCATTCCACTCCTGCTCCTGTTCCCTTTGATACACAAAATCTTGGGGTCCCTGTCCTCAGCTGCACTGTCCTGGCCACTGTGACCTGGATCTCTGTCCTGTGTGTCCTGATGATTCCTGATCTGTGGTTTTCCGTCTAGTTCCCCCAGCGCTGGGGACAGAATCAGGATCTGGGGTGGTGCGAGGCGAGTGTGTACACTGAGCCACAACTCTGTCTCTCATACACACTTAAAACAGCATGGTAAGTTCCTCAACAACGAAAACCTTTTTGAATTTTTATTGGAATTTTTGTTATTGTTATAGATTCTCCCACAGGTATCTCATGGCCAGTATTTTCCTAGCATATCTACTTCCATTCTCTTAATTTTGGGGATCCTTATGTTATAGGTGGGTCTTTTAAAAGAAAAAATTTTTTTACCTGTTTATATAACTAATTTGTCTCTTTGTTTAGGTTTTTAAAAACAGTCTGAAAGCCTTTGTTTTTTAATTGGAAAATTTTGTTTGCTTTCATCATTGTTATCCATATATTTAGATCAGTTCCTGACATCTTGTTTTGTCCTTTCTAATAATCCTGCTTTTCTTTTTTATAAAACTGGACTTTTTCCTCTTAACTCATTTTTTTCTTTTATATTGCTACAGAAGCTACATAACTGACTTGTTTTCTATTTGTGGTCACTCTGAAATTTTAACATGTACATTTCAGCTTTAAACTTGCATCTTATTGCCTATCAGATATTTACTCTCCCTCTATCTCTTCTCTTCTGTGTGCTGTGTTAGTGCACTCACTTATGCCTCGCTGAGCCTGTCGATTAGACTGCACTGGACGGACCTTACAGACTGTGTGTCCCCCACGTGCCTGCTGCTTTCTTGCTCATCATTCCTCCCTGAAATTTCAGCCTTCTTCTTGGGATAATTTGCTTTCTCCAAGGGGCCTTTGCATTGTGGGCATGTTATTCACAGATGTTTGTCCACATAGATAGTTTTAGTTAGGTCCTGCCTTTTTCTTTTTGAGATAGGATCTCACCATGTAGCCAGACTCAAATTGTGGCAATCCTCTTGCCTTAGCCTCCCGAGTGCTGGGACTATAGATGTGTACCACTATGACTGGCCTTTACTTAGGTTCCTGGAAGAGCCTCTTGACATCCTATTTTGTGCTGACAACCATTTTCTCATATTATGCCACCACCTTCTGGCTATGGCTGCTGCTGATGGGAATTCAATTAGATTCTTCATGGCTATTCCTGTGTAACACTATTTATTTTCTGTTATTCCTTCTCAGGGTATATATGGGTGTTTGGTGTTTAGTACTTTGCTTCCGGAGTGTCTAAGATGGGTTTCTTTTCTATTTACCTTGTTTGGTGTTAGCTGGGATTCCTAAAGGTGAAGACTGTTCTTCCTACTAATTTTGGAGCATTCTGAGTGTGTGCCTCGTCTCCTCTCCCTTCTGATGTTCCTCTCTACCAGCCTCTCTGCAGAGTTTCCCAGACACTCCTGTGCAGACAAGTCACGCCGTCCAAGGCTATGGATGTGAAGAGCTGCTCTGCTGTGGCAGCTCGAGGACTGATGCGCCAGACTGTGGACCGGACTGGCCTGGGAGGTGCTGTGCTTTCCTCTGATCCCAGAGGGGCGGTGCAGGGAAGGCTGCCTGGACCGCCGGGGCCTCCAGGGCAAGTTGTGGGCCAGAGGAAGCCTCTTCAGTGCTCCAGCTTCAGGTGGGGGAGGCCAGAGGCCCAGAGACCAACAGTATGGCCACAAGCTGGGCAGCTGTGGATGGAAGTATTGTCTCTTTCTTTCTTTTACTGTCAGCAAGAGGGTTGCCCTCATGTACTTCCCCAAGAGTCATGGAAGGACACACTGAATCAGCAAGCCCTCCATAGCAAACTACGTAAAGTCCTACAGCACCCAGGCAGCCACAGTGACTGCATTCTGCCTGAGAGGCACTGTGAGTGGCTGGGAAGGACACGACAGGTGTGGGGTTGGCCATGAACCTTCCAGGATTTCTTTCACTATGACACATACTATCGTAATTTCCCCATGATATACCAACAGAGAACAACCTTGTAGCAGATCCTTCTAACTCCCACTCATGTCCTCTGTGCCAGCTTCCCACTCACTGTCCTTCAACCCTGCCAAGGGAGGGACCTGAAGAGCTGCCACTTCCTCGAGTGTGAAACTGGCAAAGCTGAGGCACATGTCACAGCCTGTGCAGGTTCAGGTGAAATAGCATGTTGCTCAGATGAGATAGCACAGGCTCAGGTGAGTTCATAGGTGGCGATGCCTCTGCAAATGCTGAAGTGCTGCTGTTTTTATTTTGCTTGCTTTCAGCATCCCCTTTAAATAATAGCTGCTAAGTAGCACAGAGATTTAGAAACCGAAGGACAGATAGAAAGCCTCGTTGGAGGGTGGTTTTGAAGTTCATTGTAGTCTCTTGATTAGGGAGGTTTGATCTTATGGCCCAAAGCAATGTAGACTCACTAGATACTGCACTGTGAGCATGGAGCTTTCTCCTGGGTAGTAGATGTGGCCAGTACTCCCCGGTGTTTGGCAGCAGCAGTACACTGCAGCTCCTAGTCAGCCCCGAGATCAGAAAGTGAGAGCCAACACCGACATTGTGGTGTTTTACTCAGTTGGGACACCGGAGCTGCTGAATGAGTTTTTAACTTAGGTTTATCAGTTGAGGGTGTGTGTGATTTTGCTCAGAGGAAAATAATTCCTCCCTGTGCAACTGCACTGCTGTCAGGAAAGCAACAGAGACACAGGGTGCAGGGTGCTGAATCTGCCCAGGTTCTGTGCATTTTCCCTGGATCCTGGATCCCAAAACTTGTGTTTATGCTTTCATCTCTTGCTTCTCAAGTATATGTGACTTGATACTGGAATGATGCCAGGGCGTTTGTCCATTTCCAGGGCTACTGGTGCTGTCCCAGAGCATGACCCGATTGTGATGGGTACTGCCCATTCACTTCGCACTGTCTGGCAGCATTTCAAGCTTCTTCACAGCATCTTAGCCCTGAGAGCTCAGAGTGTCCCTGGGACCTGGGTGAAGCAGCACATGTAGGCCACAAGGACAGTTCTCAATAGGCCAACTTGTCGACACTGCTTAAAACTGGGTGCAGGAAATGTGGATATTCCAGTTGCTCAGATCTGAAGAGCACATCTCTGATGGACTTGCACAGAAATTAAGCTGCTAAATGACAGCAGCCAAACACTGGTTGAAATAACTTTGTGTGCAATTACATTTAACATAAAACAACCAATGTTCCTATAATTATATTTGCATGAAAAGCTAAAGCTTTTAAATCCCTACTAAATACTAAGCTCAGATGAAGATTGTGTCTGGGGTATTAGCTGCATCACTAAACAACTTTCTATTGTTGTTTTATATAGGTTATTCTAGGGATTGTTCAGATTCTCAATTTTATGTGCCTGGAAGGAAGACATTTGGAGGTCCCCACTCTTCCCACAAATCGCACACTACCATTGTAGGACACAGAGCGACTGACTGCCCCCTGGAAGCCCCTTAATAACAGTGACCGAGCGCCAGTCCTGTTCCTGCTGCTTTCACAGAGCTATACACTGGGAAAGCTCGAAGGAGGCCCCAGGTTTAGGCTGAGAGGTGGCAGGTTATGTGTGTGGTGAGGGCCTCAAACATTGCACTGACATGAAAGAAGGGACAGAGCGGGGTGGCTCCCCCCCACCCCGGTCTCGTTCGCAGGTGCACTTGTCCCACTCAAAAGTGGAGCCTATGATCTGATCACTCACACAGCCCTTCATCATTCACTTTCAGGCAGGCATGGCCACAAAGCCACATCTTGCCCCGATCATTTGGTTTCAATGTACGAGTCTCACAGGGACAGATACCCAGACCGTAGCCCGATTATCTGGATCTGACTACACACAAGGGGCAACGACTCAACCTTCAATTATGTTAGTAATCTGAAACAAAGAACTGCAAACTACCCATTAAAGACACACCAAGAGAAGTCATAGAAAAGAGCAAAACATTCGCTGGATACAAATACCAACTAATCAAACCAACCCAAATCTCTCGCTCTCAGAGGACCCGTGCCCCAGCTTCTGTAGCTCAGACCAGAAACACTGCACCAGCACCAGTGTCTGCACCTCCAGAGGTTCAGTGAGTGCTTCAGACCCGTGGTCACAGCAAGTCCAGTGTGTGCTGAGCGGTCCCTGCAGGTCTGTAGCCTTCACTGGGAAAAGACAGGCAGGCCTTACCCTCACCACGCAGTGGCCCAGATGCTGCTGTTGGCACTTGCTAGGACATCAGTGCACTCAAGCAGCCAGGCTCTGGAAACTGTCCATATCCAGGACAGTCCTGGCCAGCATGCCGCAGAGACTGGCTGACCTGCGAGCCAGGTTGTGGGCCCGCCTGCCACAGCCCTTCCTGTCCTCAGTGCCCATCCTTTCTAGCACATGCACTGTTAGCTTCTAGCCGCTGAGTGAAGCCTTCTGGGGCACGCTGGTCACAGAACTACAATGGGCCCACAGCTTGCCTCCTACAGAACACAGGCTGAGGTCTATCGTCAAGCACCTGGGAAGGAGATGCTGTGCATGCACAGGGGCTGTAGGACTGGCCACGGTCTGAACCAGGAGCTGTTCATCATGGCCTCTTGTGTGACCGTGGATGAAAGAGACTTGCCTTAACTGTGCATCTCTATTATTTAACTTGGGTGTTGTTGCTATATGATAGAGAAAAACAATAGTATTTAATTTCTATTGAAAAGAAAAATTTCCTCAATGAGAATGAATTGAATTCCTATTTCAAATATGTGGTTAGTGCTAGCTAATTTTGGATCACACTTAATCCAGGTCAGTGTCTCTTTCCTGCCTGCTTCGAGAGCGAACCGTTAGGGGCCTGGCAGCTGGCAGGCGTGGTGGGGCCTCCCGCGGTGCAGTGCCTCCCCACAGTGCTGGTGCGCAGGATCTCAGGACACAGAACAGACACGGTTCGGGGGCCTTCACATGGCAAATCCCTGAGGACCAACTGGTAGCATGCAGCAGCTTCCCTACCTGGCCGACTCGCTCTCTGTCTAACTCCTTTCTCAGCACCGACTGGAACAGACCCCCCCATGTCTCTAATGTCCTCTCAAGAGTGCCGTTCTGCTCGTGGCCGCCACCCTTCACTCCCCTGAGCCCTTGTGCCCTGCGTGCCTCCCACAGCTTTGCGAGGCTCAGGAGGTGGGCAAGGGTCTGCCTCCCAATGAGGCCTTTAGAGTGGCACCATCGCCCTCCAACACGATCCTACACTCAGATCAAACCCCAGGCACAGGCAGCATGACAGGCCCAGCTCCAAGGGCACCTGTGTCCCCATGGAGGAGGGCCTGGGCCAGGCCTTGATGCTCTGACCCTCGGTAGCTCAGAAGGAGAGTGGGCCCAGCCAGTGCAGCGTGTTCTTCTCTGCACAGGTGCTCAGGGCGTCCACATGGCCTCTGAGGGAAAGCTCAGCTACCCAGGCACTGAGATGCTCTTCTCAAGCAGCCTTGAGAGGCCTAACTTCTCAGGGCCACACATGGCTCTGGCAGAGCAAGGACAATGCACCTGCCAGGAGCCCGGGGCCTGTGGGTGGGAGGGAGGTCTTGACTGCAACAGATGGTCAGAATAATTTGACATCAGGCCAAGTCCTCAACACAAGCAGAATTAGTGCTAAGAGGTTAAGAGGTCATATGGATACGACATAGGTCAGAAATACCAGAAAACTGATTAATATTATTGTGTAATATTAATATTAGTAGCGATTAAACAGCAGCATGCAGGTAGGTACACGGTAATAAGAGAAGGGTGGAAAGGAGACAAAGTGAAAACTCACATCCGGGTGGGGGATGGCGTACTGTCCCTGGATCGTGTAGGCCTGGGGAGAGAGAGAGAGAGAACTTCAGCTCACGATATGGTGGGATGTTAGCTTGCCACCTACCAGCAACATTCCCTGCATAACAAGGACCCTCCGGTGCCAGCTCTCTCCCCTCCATGTGATTGTCCACCTGCTCTACCAGCTTGGGACAAAGGGAAAATCCTTCTCAGGCTACCAAGTGAGTGAGCCCCAGGAGCCGCCCTCTGCCTCTGCACTATGGCAGACTGAGTGCCAGGCCAGTGGGAGGAGGGTCTGGGCCAGGCCTTGATGCTCTGGCCCTCGCTGTCTCAGCTTTCCTAAAAGACCGCAGGGTGATCTGTTCAAATCCCAGAAAGAGGCCCACTGATTATTAATCAGTCACCTGAATACATACTTTGATAAAACCTTTACTCCAAGACAGCCATAGAAAAATAGAAAGCTTTTTTTTAGTTTTTTAAGAAAAGGTATCTCTTTGTAGTTCAGGCTGGTCCTGAACTCAGCCTCAAACTCAGCAATCCTCCTGTCTCTGCCTCCTGAGCACTGGGATTACAGGAGTGAGCCACCACGCCTGGCACTGTGGTATGTAGTTACAAGGGATCGAACCTGGGACCTTGCTTTTGCAAGGCAGGTGCTGGAACCACTGGGCTATATCCCTGGCCTAAATTAGAAAGCTTTCATAGATGACCCAAGCCAGCTTTGCAAAAGCTAGATTCGTAAAAATATGGCTCTAAATGGTCACAGGTTTGACTCAGTTTGCCACTTCTTATTAAATCCTCATTGTGGCCCCTGACAGAGGGAAGATTTTCTTTAGCAGGATCAGTCGGGGTCCCTTTGGCTTCTTTGGTATTTCCCATTTCATGCCCGTGCCTGGCCACTCTGAAGGCTCCCAGTCCTCAGCCTCACTCAGAAGCCCCCATAGACAGCAGATCCCCGCAGCTCCCTTCAGCGAAGGGGCTGGGACATGGGATCTCCCACTGGACGACAGACAACCACAGAGTCAAGGGAGGGCCGTCAGGCCTGGGTGTGGGTGCCGCGTGGCCATGGAGCTGGGCCATGGTTTCCAGCACCTGGCTGTGTGGGTGCCATGCTTTCCCAACTGGGCGTGTCAAACCCACTCATTCCACTCTCAGGGTCCCTGGCCAGCCTTACAGAGATATCTCAGGAGGCCAGGTGTCCTTCAGTTGACCACAGAACTTCCCACAGGTTTATATCTGCTAAGAGCTTCTGTCACAAACAGCCCCACTCCAGGGCTAACGAAGCACATGGCTGGGACCCAGCCACAGCCAGCTTGGAAACAGACTCAGCCTGGGGAAGGAGGCCGAGAGGGATAGTTTTGACCCCATGGCCCTGCGAGAGGAGTGAAAGAATCTTATCAGAGTGTAGCCCTTGCAGAAGAGACCATCCCACAGTCTGCTCCAAGCAGTCTGGAGACTCAGACTTGGATTTTGTGAAGCTGCTACCAAGAATGTGCACCCTGTGTCCTCTCAACCTGTCCCTCTAAGCTGAACTCACACAATGGCTTATCCTGGGCTGTCTGCTCTCCTGACACCTCTCCCTTGCTGCTGTACACTCATGTACTCTTCCTGCACCCCCCACCCCCAGGCCCATAGGTCTGACTTTCTCAGTGGCAATACCCTGGTGTCGTCCTCTGAAGTCTGTGGTCTCCTTACATCCTGCCTCTGGTCTGTGAGGTCTGATCCCAGGAGAGTCGGCCCCCACCTACACATATCCTCACTCTGTGCCCCTTTAGCTCTCTCCTCAGAATCTGGCTGGGGCATAGCCAAAGCCATCTCCAGCTAGATTGCCCCGTGGTAGTAGCCTAGAAAGGCAAACACTTCAGTTACAGCCTCAGGGACAAGCACCCTTGGCACAGTGACTCTTACTATCATGACTGGAGAATGTGGCATGTGGAAGGGCTGGGATCACTGGCCTGGGTCTCCTGTGGCAGCTGGTGCTGGGGCCAGCGTTGCAGTGGAATAGACTCCCTGGCTGTGCAGAGTCACATTCCCTTTTCCTGAACCCCATGGTTTATCCCATGGTATCACTATGGCTTTGTTTAAACCCTGAGGTGGTGCCTCAGTTCCTGAGCTGCCAACAGCATGAGCTTGGGGAACCAATGGGGAAGCTAGCCCAGGACCACAGCCACGTGACCTGTGCTCCCTCAGGTCAGTGCAGGACTGTGAGGCTGGGAAGCCCCGTGCCTGGCTGGGCTTGGTTTTCCAATCTGTAAATGGCTGTGCTGTGTGTAGGGTTGCCTGAGTGCAGGTGCACAGGGCTCTTACCAGTGGGGAGGGACACCTCATCCCTTGACATGAAGTTGAGCTTGGGTGCTAGTGGTGAGGTGGAGGTAAAGGCTACCCTTCTGTCTGAGGGGGACTCAATTCCAAGATCTGATAAGATTCTTTACTCAGAAGAAAAACATGAGGGGAATCTTCTTTGCCCTTTTCTTTCTTTCTAATGATAACAGAGAACCCCACACCCACTCTTTCCCAGCTGGGTCACTGCTGGGTGTTTCCGTCTCAGCTTTCCCTTGGACAAAGACACACACTACACTAACTGGACACAGAGCTCTTCTGGGCCAACCCTTGCCAGTGTTCAGTTTTCCAAGTGGCAGGGTGCAGAGACCTGGGGAGGTCCCATCAAGCAGGCCAGACTTCGGCTTCGTCTTCATGCCTGTGCTCTGGCTGTGGTGTGTTGTGGGCCTAGGGACATGTATGTAGGAGAAAGCAGGCCCCCACTTCTTGCAGGCACCCGGGATGCTCCTGGCTCTCTCCAAGCTGCTCGGGAAGAGCCCAGTGCTAGCTTTGGCTGGTGTTGCCCATGGGACCAAGCTCAGGGGGATATCTGAGGGGCCTGTGTGCTCTGTGCCCACCCACCCTGCACTGCCTGGGTTGGCTGGGAGCTCTGTGTCCAGCGGTGGTGGGAGACGTGCACGTGAGAAGGCAAGAAAACCTGAGTGCACTAACGGGCAGCGGCGGGTGCTGCAGTAAAAGGCTGAGGTTGGCAGTGGAGGCCGCGAGTGGGTCGGCTCTTACCTGACCACCTGCAAAAATGACAGGGGTGGAGGCGGGCTTTGGGCGGTAGGGAATGGTGGCACCTTTCGGTGGGGACTAGGAAAAGGGACAGGAGAGGGAGAGAGACGTTAGAGCAGCCTTGCTGGTGGCCATAAGGCACCTTCCCAAGCCCACCCTTCAGTGAAGCTCTCTGTCTCAAAGGTGGCCAGGTGGGGGCTGCATTTGCCACAACAGGGCAGGCAAGGCTCTTGCACCTCCACATGGGCAGCACATGCAACCTCATGCCCACTTCCTCCTCTGTGTTCCTCTCACTGAGCCACCCACCCTCAGTGTACCCACAGCCAGCCCAGCAGGACATTGCCTCCGTGGCAGGGTGGAAAGTCTGTCCAGCTGCGTAGGTCCACTGGGGTGGGCCACCTCCTGGGGGACAATGGCTACTAAAGATGGCTCTTCAGTGCTCATTCTCACTGCCTGGTCCATTCCTCCTAAGGCAGCCCCTGGGGATGGTGAGGCACATGGCACCTATGAGGCCGGGAAAATCTATTAGCCCCGTGTCTTCTGACAGAAACACTCATACAGTCCTAGAAAAGGCTGAGCCTTGCACACAGACTCCCGTGGAAACGGATGTGCAGTGTCCCTTGCTGGCCCACAGTGTCCATAATAAAGACTGAGAGGCAAGTCGGAAGCAGTGATTTCACATTTTAAAAAAGTCTGCAGCAGCCAAATGAAGTACTGAAGTCATGGTGAGGTTGGCTAGTTTTCCTTGGTGACTCTGTGTCCAGTGGAGGAGTTCTTGTCTCAGGTGAATGTCACTCTTGGGTACCAGCATTCCCCCTGAACTCCTCTCTATGGGCAAAGGCGAGCAGCCCTTCCCATCTCCCCAGTGGTCCTGTTCCGTGACAGCTGGGCAAGTGGCTGCAGCATGAGGAACACCCAGGGCACAGCCCAGCCACAGGCAGTTCTGGGCGGCAGCCCACTCAGGCCCACGGTGTGACCAGACAGCTCCTCACACTGGAGATCTCACGGCAATAGGTTGTGCTCCACAGGGCAGGTGCCCGCAAGACATGGCCGCCATGGTGACCTTGCGGGGGAGGAACCATGCTGTGGAGCGGGTCTGAGCTGTCTGGAGGACGTTGGTTCTCAGGGAGGCCCATCGTCTGCATTTTTGGGGCCTGGACAAATGTCTCAGAGTGTCTCTGTGCAGACAGGGCCCACTGGGGGTTCACAGCCAGACCTGGGGTTTGCTGTGCACCCGAGTTGATGTCTGAACTATCCCATACCATCTCTCCTCCCATGTCTCTCTGGACTGGTCTTCACCCCGCTCAACTGGGTGTGACTCAGAGTGTGACTTCCCCACCCTGTTCCCAGGGTGCCCACGGGCAATGACTGATTCCCAGTTTCTGCTTTCATCCAGAGAACAGGCATCCACTGTCTCAGGAATGGGCATAGTGCACAGGCGACTCCTCATAGGGTTTTGGCAAGCCTCACTTGCCACGGGGTAGCCCTCTCATTGGAAGTTGGAAGCACAGGCCATAAGCAAGTCCAAAAAGAGCTGACAAGCTGTGTGCGTGCGTGCATGTGTGTGTGTGTGTGTGTGTGCGTGTGTGCGTGTGTGTGTGTGTCTGTGTGTGGCATTGGGGAATGAACCAGGGCCTCTGCACTGAGCTTCACCCATGGCCCTTCTTTATTTTTTATTTTGAGATTGAGTCTTACTAAGGTAAGCTGCTCAGGCTGAGCTTGAACTTGTAATCCTCTGGCTCAGCCTTCCAGGGTGTTACAGTTATAGGCAGGCATCACCATGTCCGTGTTTTGGAAATCTTTAAATCTTTTCGTCTACTTTTCTACCTACTCTTCATTTAAAAGTTGAACCCTCTGTTTTCACACATGGTGAACCTTCCTCCCCAGGTGACATGGCCTGCCTATCTCTGAGCGGCACATGACAGGACCAAGAGCAGAACGCCCTTGCTAGGTTGACCTCTCATGCCTCTGGAGGAGACAAGGTGATTCTAACTCATGCCCTGAGCACTAATCCATCTCGGCAGGATGCAGCATATTCCTGACATGAGGTAGGAGACAGTGGGGACTGACCAGGCCACAAGTTTAGTCCTGAGACGCTGGCCTGGCCCTGGCTAGCACTCTCGCCACTGCCAGAGCACATGGAAGCCCCTCCCTGGGTGCCTGGTTACCAGGCTCCTCTCCAGAGCTCTGGGACCACCCGCTCCTGACACACGACTGACTACGTGAATCCTCAGGACAAGCAAGGTGCTAGAGCCTGTGATAATGTCGGGCGCCACTCTCCGGGAGACCCGTGTGAGGGTGGCCGGTGACATGTGCGCGCTGTCTCCTGTTGCGCTGACTGTACCTCCAGCATGACCACACAGATCTGCTTGACGCACTGGATGATGGCGTCTGGTGTTCCTGAGATGGTCACTGCCCGCTCTGTGGAGTTGGGCAGCATGTCTCCTGCCACCTGGACCTGGGCACCTGTGGACTGGAAAAAGGGACGTTGGAAGGGGAATGACAGGGAGGCAAGCAGTATACATAGGATGAGCAGACCTCCTGAATCTTGGGGACATCTGCCTCGTGGAGAATCCTTCACTGGAAACTGTGCCCTCCCCCACACCATCCCCGTTAGTTCCTCTCCATGCCCACTGGATGCTGACACTCCATGTCTGTATGTTGCCTCCAGAGTACCATGCCTCCCCAGTGGCATCTTTAGGGAGTCACTCTTAGGTACAAGCATTCTCCCTGAGCTCCTCTTTTTCCAAACACAAGACTGCTATAGGCCAGGGGGAAAGGTGGATTCCAATGGGAAAGGAATCATGACAGGGCATTGCCCTGTTGGGTTAGGGAGGCTTTCCTTGAAGCCAGAGGCTTGTGATTATTAACCACACCACTGGACTGGTGGATGTCCTGGGGACAATAAGCAGAAATCAGACCCGAGTGCTGCCGAAGTTGTTGTCCCAGAGAACCCCCAGCAGGGCCATCCTACACAAGGACACCATGCAGGTCTGTGAACATGGTGAGTTCCCCACATCCCACCTTTTGCTTGGTTACTGGACTATCTGTTCCTGCCAACATAAGCTCCAGGTCAGCATGGCCATGTGCAGACCTTGTAGGGGATGTGCCATATGATGGCTGGGCCACCACAGCCACTGGGACTGTCCGCCCCACCCTGGGCCAGGGAGGGTCCTGGTACCTCCCTGATCTCCTTGATCTTGGATCCACCTTTGCCGATCAGGGACCCACACTGGCTGGCCGGGACCACCAGCCTCAGTGTCACCGGGGGCTTGCTGGTGGCAGGGCTGTTACTCATGGAGTTAATGATGTCCTAGGGAGGAAAAGACATGAGTTGGCCCCGGGCTGGTGAGTGCAGCTGCAGGGCTGGGGCACCTGGAGGACGCCCACACAGCACCCTTGCCCCCAACGTCCTGGTACACCCTTGCACAGAGCCCTCACACTCATGCAGAATCCCTACGATGGGGGAGGGGCTGGCAGTCAGTGCCTTGAAGACCAGGGCAGGCCAAGGGGTCAAGGAGAGGTTGGCCAGATGCTTGTAGGTTTGGGCAGACCCACAAGTGAAATGCGGGTGCTGGTGGAGAGGGAAGCAGAGAATGGCAGAGGGTTGGGTTACTGGGAGTAGGAGAGGGTGATAATGGCCCCTTGCTGTCCAGCCAGGGATAAGAGACAAGCCATTAACTCATAGGTGTGGGCAGCAAAGGAGCAACATTTTGAGGCGCAGGGGACCCAGGCTTCTGTTCAGTCTGGTGAACTTGGGGCAGGTGGTACCCAGAGGCATCAGGTGGGAGCACCTGGGCTCTGCAGAATGAGGGGCCCTGTGGAGGTCCAGGGCCCACAACAGGGGGTTGAACATCCACACAGACTCTCCACACAAGGAAGGACAGAGGTCAGCCCTCTCAGGGATGGCCTCTCACATCTCCAAGCCATGATGCATGCTAGACAGTTTACTCCCCACCAAAACGTGCTTTTCTTTTTTTCTTTTTCAAGAAAACAGAGTCAAGGCTGCGGAATCCAGCCATCTGATCAGTCCCAGTGCTGCGCTCAGGAGGTGCAAAAGGACAGGGAGTGGTGCTGGGGAGCTTCCGGGGCACTGTGGCCCCTGTGCTGGGCACAGATTTCTAGTTACCTGCAGCACCAGAGTCTGACTGTGGAGCAAGTAGCCTGGGAACAGGAGGGAAGCCAGGGACTGAGGTACTGCAGCTCCTGGACTGAGCTTGGCAGCCCCACTCTGCAGGGAGCTGCCTGGTATCTCTCCCCACTCCAGAGAAGGAGACCAACCAGAAAGCCAGCTATGCACTCACTCAAGCTGGCTGGTAGAGGACTGGTCCTGGAAGCCTGCTCTGCCCAGGTCCAGCAAGCTTGTTTCAGTGTATGTCCACTAGGGAGGACAGCTGGTTACTGTTCTAGTCATCTCTGCACTCTGCGGCTATCTGGACAGCTTCACACACTGCTATCACCCAGGTGGTGGGCGTCCCCCTCACCCCCCGGCACGGCACCCTGAGGGCCCTGTGCTCCTACCCTCAAAGTCTTAGGAGATGCTCTCAGTCTGGACCTTGATCTCCTGGCTCTCAGCCCCAGGGTGGTCCTCTCCTAGCCTGAGACCTGGAGTTAGCCACTGGTTCCTAATGCTTGGTGGACTAGACCATGCACTGTGATCATGTTGCTGCTTCTGTGCTACTGAAGCATGTATGAATGCAGGCTGCTGCCTTGCTTCCAGGTGGGTGGGTCTTGGTCTCCCTGACCAGCATCCACCTAGATGAGCACAGCTGTGAGTCTCCCCTGTGCTGAGTGGAGACCTCCTCTCCAGTGGGTGTGCAGTGCTCAATTTTGGTCCAGGTGGACTGTCCCTTCGGCTCCACCTGCTGGGCTGGGTCACAGTGCTGGAGGGATGTGGAAACTGTGGCTCTGTGAGGCTCCTCTTCCTGGCCCACTCTGTGCAGCTGTGATCTGTGCCTGTCTTTCTAGTGGCCTCCTTCCACCAAGCATGACTTGGGCCATCAGTGGCCCCCTGGGAAGAGCAGACTTGAGCTAAAAGGTCCACTCAAGAGGCATCTTATAAAAGAAAAGGAACAAGACTTGTCAGGCCTATGGGCTGCATTTTGATTGGCTGCAGAGGTCTCCAAATGAAATTCTGATCCAAACATTACTTAACTGAAAGATTCTTTGGCTAAAGGGAATAAGCAACATGACGACTTCAGTAACAAGTGTGACTTTTGTCCGGCAAGAGCCCTCTTCCTTGTCTCCAGCATCTACTGTTCTGGCCCTGCTTTCCAACACTATGCTCATGACTCTAACTCACCTAACCCCAACGACGGTCCTAAGACCCCCAACTGAAGCCGCGCAGAAACCGCCCGCCGTGAGACAGCACCGTGGGTGGCTGAGATGTCCAACCTCAAACCCAAGCTGAAGCACAGACTGTGATGGACTTTCCCCTCCAGACCACACCAGCTGTGGAGAACAGAACTTTACATTCTCTTGGCACAGAGGACCCAGGGTCTGCATATCCAGTTAGATTCAGAAAAGGCCCCACAGAAGGGCAAGGTCTACAGCCATAAGCAAGATGGTTCCAATAGAAACTGATTTAACAAATCATGCAGAGAATGAAAAGGACTCACGCAGATTTCCAGGCAGCCTGGCAAGTGCCTCCTACCAACATACAAGAGCTAAGAAAGGTGATAGTGCGGTGCTGCCCCCTATCCTGTTTGCTCAAGTCTACTTGGAAGACAGAAATTAGGATGGTCAGTTAGCTGAAACACAACATCTGGAAGAACATTCAAGGTTCCAGAATCAAAATGAGGTGTGACCAAATGAACCTGCAGCCCTGTGGTCCCAGCAGAGGGTGGCCCACTCTCCAGCTACCAGCTGTTGACAAGAGCATGTGGATGGTGTGCGCAGATGCAGCACAAGAAGAAAGAGGATCTTGTCTTTGTCTTGAGGGATAAAAATCAGGACAAAGAAAAACCTCTCAGTTTAAACTGGGGAAGGTGCCCAAGGTACAATGTACCCTTACTCTGTGTGGGGTTTTCCTTTGGGTCTGTACCAGCAGGACACCATCCTTGACCTCAGGAGGTGCTTTCTGTGGGAGCCCCTGCTCTGCCCTGGACAGTATACTGGCAGACATTTGACACCTGCAAATTTTCACGGGCCACAGCAGGGTCCTAGGGCACTAAAATGCCTCCTACTTCTTCTAGGCCCTTACCACGCCCTGAAGGACCAACATATTTAGAGGACCTCTTCTCTTGCTCAGAGAACAGGATTCTGATTCCTGGCTCTCAGCCTTGGCAGACCCCGCTGAAAACCTTGACCCACCATCCTCAGAATTAAAGCCGGAGTTGTCAAGCAAGAGATGGGTTATGAACTCAGTTGTGTCTTCAAATTCATTAGGGAGCCCTGATCCTCAGTGTACTACTTAGATAGAGATGGAGACTTCAGGATGTTAAAAGGTCCTAGGGTTGGGGACCTTATGAGAAAAGCCAGCTGTCAGGGGTATGCCCAGAGAGAAAATGACCGAGAGGGGGCGGCCATCTGCAATCTAAGGGCAGGGCCTGTTGATCTTGGGCTTTCCCACTCCAGAGCTGTGAGAAGTAAATCTCTCCTACTTAAGGTACCTAGACTGTGGAATGTTTGTGGTGGCCTGAGAGGTCTAAATTCAGGCCTCAGGTCTCCTTGGAGGTAGTAGAGCACACTGTACCTCTTGTCAATCATAAAAGCCCAGCGAGTAAGCACAGAAACAGACACTAGCAAAGCTTCTGGGGGAGTCCATGGCTTTGGAATACTTTAGGGGTTCTCACTTCTGCTGAAGCCTTGTCCAATGGCAACAGTGAGGTAAGGATGCTTAGAGCTCAGACTGTGAAAACCAAGGCTAATGCAAATAGAGAATACAGAAGAAAACCTTCAACAGATTACATAGGCTGCTTCTGTTAAGGATGACTCAGTCTGATACCCACAAAGGACACACACTGGAGGGCAATCAAAAAGGCATAGTAAGATATCGTGTCTAGTCCCTGACTCTGGAGAGAAAGGATGAGGATGCTGGTGAGCCCTTCCCAGGCGACCTCTGCACACTCAAAAGCATCCTTGGGTACAGTGGCTGTCAGCAAAGCTGTTCGCAAAACCATTCACTGACAGATTGGTCAGGGTCTGAAACCAACATCATGGAGAAACTCTCGGAGAGAGAGCTGAGGCCATATTTAGGTCATATATCTCTTGTCAACAACAACCTGGAAGAGACAGGAAAGAGGCACTCAGCTCCGAGGCCTGAATACCTCGGGACGGAATCACCATTTTCTTCCTTTGTGGGGTTGAAGGGTTGCTGTGATCACATAACTGTTCAGAATGCAAGTGTGACACCTTACTGAAAAACTACAGCCTTTAAGAAAACCTTCTTGGTTTTATATCTCCAGCCCGGAACATGCCCATTTTATATCATTGATCACAGCATATTCAGAGCTTCACAGGAGCCTTTATGAGAAAATTCGGTACGTGGCTGCTTTTTACTGAAAAAGTACACACCTGCACCACTCCCAACCCTTGAGGAAGCTGACCGCATCAGTGACAATAAAATTTATCAAGACTATCAGGGATGGGGTGAGTTCAGTGGCAGAGCCTTCTCTCTCTCTCTCTCTCTCTCTCATAATCCCCTGAGTTCCTGCCCTGTGGCTATCTATATGTTTGACTCCTGTGCAGACACCCTGGCCCTCTCCTGTGGACTGGAGACCAGAGGGCCCATGTGCATAGGAATTCTACCCTTGTACTGGAGTCTGCACTGCACACATGGTGACACTTCTGCTGCCTCATCTATCCCTACTAGGCTTATCCCCATCTACACGCTTCATGATCTTCCACCAGGAGGTTTCATCTCCTAAAAGAGATGCTGAGAGAAGGTGATCTGGACCTCAGTGGAAGGGACCTTCTCAGGCACTACTGGCAATCCATATGTCAGTGAGACTGCAGAGAGTAGAGTGTCTCATCGCAGTCTCAGTGTCTCAGTGTCACACCTCAGTCCAGTAATCCACACAACTGGGGAGCCACTCCGAGGACCTCACATTGGATTCTCAGACTGAGCTTTCCAGAAAGAGCTGGCCCAGACCTTTGAAGAAAGTTGATGAGCTTGGACAATGGACAGTTTCCACTGGAGAAGTCACTCCAAGACCCTGGTCTAATTTCTGTTTTGTTCTTCCACTGGTTACCTATAATAATTCTGTAGTTTGCACCTGTGTTGTCCCCGAAGTGTTGGCCTGTAATGAAGGCTTGGTCTCCAGCTTGGTGCTACTGAGGCATGATAAAAGCTTTCAGAAGTGAAGCCCATAAGAGGTTTTCAGTCCTTATGGAACTTCAGTCTTCAGGGATGGGGGTGCAGCTCAGTGGGAGACCTCAGGTGCTCCTTCCCTCCCTCCCTATCCTCCTTCTTTCCTCTCGTGCCTTTTGCATCTCTGCCATAAGGTGAATAGTTTTGCTACTATCATGATGTGCTGCCTCCAACCCCATCATGACCAAAAACTTAAAAGTAATAGTTCTGCTCAGTTGTGGACTGAAATCTCTAAACCTAGGAGCCAGAATAATCCTTTTCTCTTTGTGACTTAGTTTTTCCCAGTAATGGAAAGCTCACACAAAGGTTGGTTCCAAGAAAGAGTAATGCAGCTGTGACAATATCTGACAATGTGGAGAGGCTCTGGCATTGGCTAGAAGAAGTTGAGGAAGCAGGAAGGAGAAACCTTAGAATGTTGTGAGCAGAGCTTAATGGGCAGTTCTGGCCTGAGCACAGAAGACCAGAAGCCAATAGGATGTGGACAGCTACCGGCCCAGCGCAGAAGGTTTCAGATGGAAATGAGGACTCTGTAGGAACTGGACTGAGGGCCACTGTGCTGCACTGCTCAAAGGAATTCTGCTACATTTTGTCTACTCCCTAGGATTTTATGGGAGGTGGTTTTTAAGGTAATGGACTAGCTTATCTGGCAGAGGAAATGTCAATGCAGCATTGCACTCAGGAAGCAACATGAGTATTACTGACTGCTTATTTAGCTACACTGACAGTAAGAATCACGAGCAAAAGGCAGAGGTTTGAAAAACTTTGTCCAGGAAAGGAGCTGTTTAAAGTTGCAGTCTAGAAGGGTGCAGGTACTAAACAGAATGGCAGAATCAAAAAAGAATTCAAGGGCTTTGTCCTTCAACAAGAAGAATGATGACTTGACAGAATCTCAGAACTGGCAAGACCACAGCCATCACAAGCTCAAGGTATAGAAATGCACACCAAAGACTCTCCAGGGCAGAGCTTCCTGACAGTACAGGTCTGGAGTTCCCACCTCTGAGACACCTAAGCCAAAAAAACATTCAGACCACTGCAGCCACAGCTTAGGCTCAGACACAGCCTACACTGGGGATGACCTTGGTACTGTCTATGCGATGGTGGTTTTGCAGGGAGGCAAGATGCAATAACTGTGGGGTCACAGAGGCTTCCCTCAGATTTCAAAGGAGGGCCTCGGAGGCCAAGCAGTGTGTGGTGGCAGCCAGGTCAGACTCCACGTGGTCAGCCCCTGAAACACCTCTCAGGTGATGTGTGAGACTTTGAGAATGAGGCTACAGCTACAATGGAGACTCTGGGAAGGAGGAAATGACAAGAATATGGGATACCTGCCAAGGAAAGCTGCGGGTAGTGAGCAAGGCAATTTGAGTGGCCATAGTGGGCAGGGTTGCCCAAGCCCTTCAGAGGCCATATCATGCCACATATGTGTTGTTCTAACATTGGACAGGAAGCTATAGGATTTAATGTTTTCCCTGATGAGTCTTGGTCCAAACCTGTCTTATTACTTTCTTATTCCTTCCTTTCGAAATAGGAATGTTCACCCTGTGGCACAATCTCTTGGAAGTTGTGTAACTCCATTTTCCCCTGCCTTTTAAGACTTCACAGCAGAGCTTGTCTTGAGTCCCAGAGGAGACGGGTAGAGTGCTATGGCTTGTGTTATGTGTCGAAGGCTTGGCTCCTGGCTTGGTATAACTGGGAACTTTAAGAATTGGACCTAGCAGAGTCCTCTGGTCACTGGGTGTTACGTCCTCAATGGAGACTGTGAGATCTCAGTCTCTGACACTGTTGCTTTTGCTGTAGCTCAGCCATGAGAAGGGCTTTGCTACACCATGTGCTCCTGCCGTGATGCGCTGTGCACCACTCATCACAGGGCAAAAAGTAAGAGTTCATCTATCATGGATTAGAATCTGTCAAACTGTGATTCAAAATAAGACTTTTTTCTTTATAAACTGATTTCTTTGGGTAATTTTTAAAAACAGTGACAGGAATGTAACATTTTCCCCCTCTCACTCTGAATAGGCCCTTGGTTGTCATCTACTCAGAGAGGCCCTTTGTTTTGTTTCTTTTTACTTAATGATATTCCTTCCTCCAGACAGCATCCAGTCGACTCATCTTCACAATGCACAGCTAGGTCATCAGTCACCAGAGCGCTTGGGTAACATCCTCTGATAACTCTGTCCCTCCATGAAGAAGCTAGGGAATGGCGGTGGAGGGCTTGGGCTGAGATGGGCAACTGGCCCTTCCCAAATCTTTCTGTGACTACTAGTTTCTCTTCTTCCCAGGAAAAACAACCAATTGTTAACACATTCACAACAGGACCATAATTTGTATGTCTTGTTGCCGGGTGGCTCAGATTTGAATTCGATTGTTCCTGTTGGCTTGAACCCCAACCCATGCATGACCGTCCTATCAGGCAGCTTGTAGCACTTCTCAGAGGGTCTCTGAGGACAATAATGCAGAGATGCACTACTGTGCAGACCTTGTATCACCCTACTACAGTTTCTTAAGGGAAACATTCAAGTGGTATAGAAAGTTGTAATACAGCTAATCTGTGGCATAGCAGGTATAAATGCATGTTACGTATACCAGCAACAGGTCCGTATAAGCTTTCTGTGTTAAAATTTAGAAAATTTATTACTGATAAACTATTCATAACTAAATTTATTTTAATTCAATAAAATAAATTTGTTGATTACTATAATAATTTTTAATTGGTGTGAATAGTATTGATATTTATATTTGGGCAGAAATTATTCAAACTCAAGTACCTAACTAGACTCGGTCCATTTAAAGACTTTCAATGAATTTTATTAGTAAAAAGGACAAGAAAAGGCCACTAGAGGCACAAGTCACCTTCTGGGACAGTGATCACTGGTGGATCCAGCCAATGGGAAGGTGTTAATGTCAGTCAGACAAATCCAAATATGACTTCTACAAAGAGATTACACAGTGACTTGGTCAGCACAGACCTCAGCTCAGCCACTAATCATTTGCAACAACTTCTCATCCCTAGGTACCCCTCCAGACACTGCTACTTTGGGGCCAGGCGTTTACTGGCCCCATTTATCTCTAGCTAACACCTCATCCACTGTAGAAGAGTGTCTTGAGACTTCTCTGCATTCAGAGACTTTAATCCCCCAAATCCCAGATTTTTGACCCGAAACAAAGCCATCTCAACCACTGTCTTAGAGGAGCCTAGACTCCCTAGATGAGGGAATAGGAACTTGAGCACAGTGCGTAGCCCAGCAGGTGTCTGGGTGGGCTGGGCATCCCCTTGTCCAGGGATAGAGTGGGGCCTGACAGCCCCCACCCTGCTCACTGCTGGGAATCTCACGCATGCTCACCTCTTCGAACTTGTAGGCGATCATGGCGAAGGCCTTGAAGATGGCATCTGTTGGGCCGGTGATGGTCACGATTCTCTCTGGGCAGTTTCCCTCCGAGATGTTGATCCTGGCGCCACTCTAGGGTGAGAGCAAAGCAGATGTGACAAGAGAAAAAAGCTGTCGGAACAGTGCTGCCCTGAATTCTCCAACCTGGTGGACAATGCCCATCACAAACATAGATGCTGGCCATCTGCAAGCCTTGACCAACACTGGCGTACTTTTAGCAATTTCTTTTTTATTTCCTCTTTTAAATTATGGCATGGGGTATTGAACTCATACCCCAAGCCTCATTCGTTCATTCATTCATTCATTCATTCAGAGACAAGACCTCATTAAGTTGTCAGCTGAGACTCAGCTGACTCCCTCAGTCACCGAAAGTACCAAGGTAGAGGCGCATATCACTGTATAGGGCTAACAAGCTCCTTCACAGTGAAATTTTAATCAGAGCAGAAGTGGCACCTAATGGAGGAACATGTGCCTGGAACCTGACCCCTGCATGTACTGGTGTCAGGGGGGAGCCTGTCTTCTTCACCAAGGGAGGCCCTGCCACACCTGCCCACAGGCCAGGCTCCATCTTGGGAGACACGTCACCAGGGTAAGAACACTCACCTCCTCACGCATCTTCTTCACAGTCTCCCCCTTCTGGAACAGAGATGGAGACAAGGAAAGGTGTCAGTGGTGGGTTTGTCTCACGGCCTGTGTGCTAGGAGCTGTCTGCTGTGTACCAAGGGGCTGGGCAGGGGAGTGGTAGTCTCTCCAATCACGAGCAGCCCCACCACATAACTCATGGCCCTTCTAGCACAGAGGGTGGCATGGGAAGTGAGCATGCTCCCCATTGGCACAGCTGCCAGGCCACGGGCTCTAGCCTGACCCAGTGCCTCCTGCTGTGGGACTAGACAGACAAGGCCATGATGGGCTGTGGGCTGTGGGGTTCCTGACAGGGATTACACAGGCTGAGTCACCCTATCCCGCAGATCCTGATGCTCTAAAGTGTCTGATCTGAGAAAGAATGAGGAAAAGGCAAGATGATGAGGCATCAGTGACTTCCTGCAGCAAGTCTGACCTAGGTCTGACCTAGGAGCCCTAGGGTTGCCCTGTCTCACATACAGCAGGCTACCCAAAGGCTTTCATCATTATGGAACAGAGCGTGCTCAGATTACAGGGCTACTACAGAATGCTATGATCCCTACACACAGAACACGGGTGGTGGTCAGCAGAGCAGGAGTACTGGTACTACCCAAGGGACCAGCGGGGCCTCGGTAGGCCACGGGAAAACGGCTTCTCTGGCTCATACAGGGCCCAGGGCCAATTTCAGAGCATTGCAGTTTAAAGAAGAAGGGGTCCTTAAGAGGGTCCCACATAGTGCCCTGGATTCTGACTTTCTCCTGCACTGTGCTGCATGCCTGGGGATCGTCTGGGGTTATCCAGATCCAGGGACTACTGGTGTCTGTGTGTTTCCCTTACAGAGACTTAAGAAAGGTAGAGTTCATTCAATAATTACCTTCCCAATGATGCTGCCAACTTCCTGTAAGGGAGAAAAAAAAAATCACAGAAAGATGATGTCATAGAGCAGAAGAGGAAAAATGTCTGGGATACACACTGCAAAACCTGCCTACCTTTCTGACACAACAGGGCAGAGCATATACGAGCCAAGTGCTCTGGCACTGCACCATACACAGCCCAGACAGTCAGGACCAGTACGAGGACTGGACCAAGGCTGGCCGGTGGGGAGCAGGCCGGCTGCTCCCCAGTCGGTGACTGGGAACTATCATGTACTCAGGGCTCAAGAAGAGCCACAAGAACCAGGTGCAAAGAGAAATCAGCTGGGTGTGAGACACTAAAGCTGTGTCAGGCTTCTCAGGCCTATTTTATAGGCTGCCACAGCTGCGGAGGGTCCCTTGCCCTTGGGTGTCTGCTCTTGTTGAGCTAGGTGTCACAGCATCTTTCCACCTACAGGAAGCTCCAGACCTGTGCCACTGTGGTGCATCATTGAGGCAGGGCCACTCCAGCTTCCGACCAGAGCATGACATCCTCCAAAGCCTTGTTAGAGGCCTGTACTCAGCCATCCCCGTGCAGCAAGGCTTACCCTGACTCTAGCCCAACCTGTCACAGGTTGGGTTCCCCTCCCAGGACTGGGTAGTGGCACTGAAGCTGCTGGGGGTTGGCGGTGGTGGATACTGACACTACCCTTAGGGAGCTCATTGTGGCACTGCCATCTGCAGGATAGGCGGGTCCATTTCTCCACCTCAGGTGGACGTGCTAGCTGTTCCTCTCCCTATGAAGCCCAATGGGCAGAGCAGAGTGCTCCTACTGCTAATCTTGTCAAGTCAAAGGGCTGACTCGAGGATGAGGACAGAAAAGGACAAGTTGAACCAGGGAATGGAGGCGGTGCTGCAGGAGTGGTGGGGATGTGTCAGGGGCTCAGGAGCTGCCGGGTCAGGACATTATGAACGTCATGATAATCACGGTGGTGTATGGTACAACAGCAGCGCATGCCCACCTAGACCTGGACACATGAACAGATGCACGAGGCCCAAGGACAGAGGAGAGAGAGCAGGCAGGCGCCTTCCACCCAGCGGCCAGTGTAAGCACCACCACAGTGACATCCAGGTCATGGAAGGAGGGCCTCTGTGACACTGCTGCCTAAGGCAAGGGGACATTCAACAAGGCCAAGTGAAGGGTGCTACACAGAGCAAGCAGAAACCTTCACCAATGCGTCAGACAAAGGGTGTTTCAGAGGAAAGGAGACTGGAGAGGGGTGATAAGGCCATGCTTGACCTGTCTGCGGGTCCTGGCCACAGAGGGCAGCAGGCCAGTGGGCAAGCAACAGGACCTTGGGGGGAGCACCCTGCCTGTGGAAGGTTCACTGGACTGCTAGGACAGAGCCTGGTTTGGCACTGCATCTGGAGCAATCCCAGGGTGTCACATGGGAGAGGTTGTGCCTGCTTGTCAGTTCTAAGGCTCTGGGTGAGCCAAGCAACTACCCAATATCATGCCCCTTCCTCCCAGTGCTACTCTTACCTTGCCATGCATCAGCAGGCGGATGGTCAGGGTCACATTCAAGCCACCTTCTGAGACCTTGGATTCCATCTTTCTCCCAAAATGCAGCTGGGGGTGGAGGTTTAAGGTGTTGAGGGTGCTGTGAGGAAGGATGGATGGGCCCCAGATAGAGTCACCTAGAAAGAGAAGGACTGTTGACCATTGGCCACCAGCACAGCTCCTGGCCTGTGGGAACTCCAGCTTCCATGTCGGAGTGGACGTGCTATTGTCACTGCCACCATCGATGAGGCATCGTCTGCAAGGCTGGGGCTCCCGGTGGCTCACGTGGGTTCTCCTCGACTCACAGCATCCCTGGGTGGGTCATTCAAACCCTCTCCCCAAGCCCACTTCTGGGAAGAAGGCCACCACAGTGCCCTCCCCAGAAGCTGGAAAGCACAGGAGCCCAGCATGGCCCCAGGGAGAGCTTGCCCTGCTGCCTGGACTGGATGTCCCCACTCTCCCTGTGGTCCTACTTCTGCCCACTTTCCAGTCACCACAGATGCAGCCCAGGCGCGCTGGGTCCCTCTCCCAGAGGCCATTGCTTTCCCCTCAAGCATAAGAGAAGGCACCGTGTCAGTCCCTCTGCACCTAGGGACAGTCGAGAGCAGCCTCATTGTTTCTGTTGACTCAGGCTCCAGTCATGAAGCTGCCAAACCAAACTGCTGAGTCCCTCAGACAGAGCTGTCAGAGACGCCCACCCCAGTGCAGACCGGCTCCTCTAGCTTCCTGCAGGCAGCCTCTCAGGCGTGCCCCTACAGTCAGTCTTCCTTCTATTGTTTGCTGTGGTACAGTGGAAGGGTTCATGGGAAATGACAGGACAACTCTGACTCCTTGAGGGTTTCTTGGGTCCAGGTCCCTGCAGTGGAGCAACCCTCACTTCTGGAGTCCTCAACCCTGAGCTCCCCATGAGCTCCTGAGGCAGTCTCTCATCAGGGAGCCCCAGGTGTGAGGACAGGCCAACCTCACCACATCTGTGGACAGCTGCACTCATAGATATGCTCCGCAGAGGAAAAGCAGGAGGCAGGGAGATGGAGCAGCAGGTGTAGAGGGAGTAGGGTGCACAAGGATTCCAGAAGCAGGGGGTGAGAGGTGCCTGTGCCTAGGAGAGGGTAGTATCGGTCACAGACACGTGTCCCAGGGCCAGAGGGGAGACAGAGTAGGTCCCAGAGCAGGACATGAGTTTGGGTGCTCCCTGTGGGGTCTCCCAGAGGACCAGAGAACAGCCCATCATAGGACAGAGGTGGCAACAGTTTCCCACAGTGAGAAGCCACACGGTCAACAGAGAGCTAGCTTGGGGTGGGAATGTGTGGGTAGTCTCCACATGGGGCTGGGATTCTAAAAGGCAGAGAAGGTGGGGCCTCCAGATACCTTGCACATCTGCCAAAATGTGCACCTGAGAGGTGAGCCATCTCTGGGGAGGGGGAAAGTGAGGCTGTGCTTCCCCAGCGTTAACCAGAGACTTCTCAGGAAGGTCCACGCCACAGGCCCACTGACACCTTCCACCAGTGACAACACTGTCCCAAGGGAAGTCTTCCCTAGGAGACCCTTTAGAGATAGACTCAGGGACATGTGCACGCCTGGCCCCATGCAGGAAGTACCAGGGCACATCAGGGGCAGAGCCTATGTTTAAAAACTAGGACAAGGGGCCAGGGATATAGCTCAGTGGTTTCAGTGCCTGTCTTGCAATCACAAGGGCCCAAGTTCAATCCCCGGTAACCACATAACAATACTGGGCGTGGAGACTCACCCCAGCAGCAATCAGTACCACATACCACAGTGCCGGGCGTGGTGACTCACACCTATAATCCCAGCACTTGGGAGGCAGAGGCAGGAGGATTGCTGTGATGTGAGTTTGAGGCTGAGCTCAGGGCCAGCCTGAACTACAAAGCGAGACCTTGTCTCAATTAAAAAAAACAAACAAACAAAACTGGGACAAAAATTGTTTTCCTCATCAAAATATTTCCTCTGAAAATGTGATAAAGGTGAGCACAAACAAAGCAGAGAAACAGCTTGCTCTGTCAGCTATGTGTCAGGGTGTCTGGAAGGGTAAGCGGCATGCCACAGTGCACAGAGCCACAACCACAGCATGCTTCTGCGTCAATGGAACGATGTGCTTCCAAAATGGACTTAGCGCCAATTTCCTCATTGCTATTCATAATAAAATGATGCTTTCTGCCACTAGGCTTTTAATGTAGAATGTTAACAGCATTCGACAAGGTTTTACACAGTTCAACATCACCCTTGCACACTGCTGTCTCTATCTTCATGGCCCAACACCAGCCACGTGTGCGGTTCACATTTCAAACCAAACTCACCGGGCACCTCTAGTGGCTGTTGGCTGCATGAGAAAAACACAGCACATGTGCAGGCTCCCTGCAGAATGCTGGGCCCAAGCAAGGGGTCTGTGAAGGCACATTGAAATGAGAGGTGACTCAGCTCCAGTGGCTTCCCTGGTACCAAACAGCCACGTCTGTCTCCACAGACATCTGTGCCCAGCTGGCAAAGCCTTTCTTACAAATCCATGTTGCCGTAGGTTGATCTCCCAGTACCAAGAACAGGATCTTGCTGTGGCTAGTCTGGGTCTCTGCTTCCTTTTTAATTAAACACATCTCCTCCACCAGGGGGACAGCACAGCCCTGCAGCCGTGTGTTACATAAATGTTCCAGCCCAGGGAGGAGAAAGTGGGTCAGCGGCTGCCCGGGGTGCTTCTGGCTCCCAGCTGTCAGCAGTGATCAGTCACACAGGCCAGCGCCTCTCCCCACAGAGGCGGAAGAGGCTGTTCAGGGGATCTGAGGACTTCAAGGGCAGGAGCTGTCCAGGGAGTGGCAGGTCACTGGGATCAGGACTCAGTCCTAAGGACTCACTCTGCTCCAGCTGCAGCACCTGGACCATAGCCCTCTTGGCTGGCATGGGGTAGAGAAACCCTGTACCCATCTCCTGCTCTCCCTGGGCACCTGTGTGCTCATGGTGACTTGAGAGTGCCCCGAGCCGCGCTCGCATCCGGCCCACACTGAGGCTGCCAGGGTACCAGGCTGCCAGGGTATGAAGGGCCAACGTGACTGCTGGAAGGAATTCAGCAGGAAGCCAGAGCTGTCACTCTCCTCAGCCATCTGCCGCCACGTGGACTGGCAGCATCTCCTAGGACCCTTCCTCTCCACTTGAAACCTCTCATTGTTCTCTTCAGTGCTGGGATTTATCATGTTTTTGAGTCACCTAGTGGGAGGCTGGGAAGAAACAGGTATGACCACCATGCTTCTCTCCACACTTGCTCAGCAAGCCCACCCATTGTTTTGATGAGGAAAACAATTTTTGTCCCAGTTTTGTTGTTTTTTTTTTTTTAAATTGAGACAGGGTCTAGCTTTGTAGTTCAGGCTGGCCCTTGAATCAAGCCTGGATTCAGTGCCATGTTGTGGGAATACTGTCCACATACATGCTTCAGCCCAGCACATGCCTTGTACTTCAACTCCCATGGAAGGAGGCTGGTCCAGCTGCCTGGATTTCCAGACCTTGCATCTGCTTAGTGCTAGGATGGAGCTCCTGATCCCCACCAGGGCACTCACCCACCCACCTGTCTCAGCACCCTCTGCCCAGTGCTCAGGCCAAAGCCTCTCCTTTCTCCTCCCCGCTAGTCATTAATGCTGGACGTGGAATCCAAGGCCCTGTCCTTCCAGAACAAGCACTGATCCATTCTCCCTCATGTTGGATGCCCTTCTCTCAGCTTTCAGAGCAAGTTCAAACCCATGACCAGACTCACTGTCCCTCTACCTCCTTCCACCCTTCTCCCTCAAGGCCCCATTGCAGGGCCCTACAACTGTCGTCCCCTTGTCCCAGAACCAAAGTTCTTCCACAGGTCAGTGTGGGCCCCTATCTCTCACTGCCTCCAAAACCACCCCCTTGCACATACATGTACAAACACACACAGAGGTCTTACACACCACAATGGGTTAGAGATAACAGCTCTAGTACTGCCATGGAAACAACCGTTAAAGAAAGATAAAGGAGCAGGCAGAGTGACAGGGTACTGGGACATGAAGAGCAGGAAGGAGAGGGGTGGGCTAGTGAGGGGACAGGATGGCAGTGAAGTAGACAGACCTGGGGCTCAGATGCCCAACAGCCAGTGTCAGAAGGTCTGGATACTGTACCTGTGCCAGGGACACAGACCACTGCAAGGGATGACATGGTGCCCTGGGCTGGTGCAGGGCCCACCCTGGCTGCAGACAACCCATCTGGTCCTTGGGCCTGCTGGTTGTCAGACAGCCTGTGCTGCCCCCACTACAGTGCACTCCAAGGTACTCTGCACATACGCTCTGCCTCAGGGGTGGCGTCCAGGCAGTGGGGAGACTGTAGGAAGGGTGATCTGGCAAGATGGCCCCTCATCTGAGATGTCCATGACTTTGAAACAAGAAGCTGCATTTGATTAATCTCTCACTAAGAAACACAGAGCACAGAGATTACCCTATTTCTGTGGGGTCTCACTGAGCATCCTGCCCCATGGTGGGGCTACCACTGTCTCTCCGCTTTACTGATGGAAGGGTGGGTATGAGCAGAACTAGGGGACTGGCCAAAGTGCTCAGCTGACTATGCAATGCAGGGGTGAGGACACGGCAGCTCTGGTCATGCCTGTGCCCTACAGGCACAGCTCAGCAGGAGCAGCAAGGCCCTGTGCGAGGGATAGGGAATGGCTTCCCCCAGCTCCCCGCCAACAGCAAAGAGATGGATATGACACCTGCAACAGATGCAGGAAGATGGCCTTGTTGGGAAGTCAGGCCACTAGGAGGATGGCTCCAGAGCAACCCAGGCCTGGCTCCTAGGCCTCCTTTCCGTGTATGCTTCTTTTCTGCTGTGCCTCACACTGAGAAGGGGAGAAAGTTGGAAACACTAAGTGATGTGAACAAGCAAGAGCCTCTACAAAGGAGGGGTAGCCAGCCTGGAGAATGTTGTGGCAGCACCTCCCACACTGGCTCCCACTGCTGGACAGCAGAGATTGGATGAGGACTGCAAGGAGAAGCACTGGTCCTCAAAGCCAGGGAGGTGTCAGCAGGGATGGGTGGGAGCCATCACACTGGCCCTAGCCCATTCCCGTGTCAGCAGAGAAGCAGGACTCTCCCTCGACCCACTGCTGGAGGTGCACAAAGCATGTCAGTAGGAAGGTGTAAGTTCTCACCATGTGATGCAGAAGTCTGTGGGTGTTACCTGTCATACCAAGACCCAGGAAGAACCCAGAATGAATAAGATAATCAAAAAGGCTAGCCACTAGATGGCAGAGACATTAGAGTTACCTGACAACAGTGTAAAACAGCCACCACAAAAATCCTTCAGTGACCAGTTAGGAATCTGTTTTAAACCAGTGAGAAAGCATAATGTCTCAGCAGAGAAAGAGAAAATTCTTAGCAAACTGATAGAAGGTGCAGAGAATGAACAGAAATGCCAGAACGAAGAAGGCGATGATGGAATGGGGTAAGAGGACGGCAGAGCTGGGAGACTGCAAGAGAAACCCCAGCCCAACCACAGGGACAGCAAGAGGCTCTGAGACCTACAAGGTAGTGACAAGGATAGGCACTCACATCACCAGGGACACAGGCTGGGCCAGAGAAGCAATAGTTGAGCTCCCCGACTTTGGCCAAAGTGTAGCCCAAACATTTCAGAAGCTGACCGAATCTCAAGCAGGATAAACCAAAATAAATCCCCACAAATACACACTTTTACCAAACATCTAAATGCCAAAGTCAAGGAAGAATGTGAGAGCTGCGACATGCGGAGATGACAGATGGCAGCTGAGAGCAGAAGGTACTCTGTGCTTTCAAGCTCAAGGTGGGCAGGACTCTTGGCCCAGAAATGCATATGCCTAGGTGGTGAAGGGGAAGAAAGTCCTCCCAGGACTGAGGAAAACCAGAGAACCGCTGCTGGCTGAGCTCCCCAGGAGCAGGCTTGTGAGGCTTCTCACCAGAAATGCAGCCATGCGGAGGGAATCTCAGGATACCAGAGGGAGAAAACATGGCCGGCAATACCAAGGGCAAATACCATAGGCCTCAGACCTCCAGAGCTTCCAAAATGATGTGTAATGGCTGAAGCAAACACTATCTGATATGAATAGTATGGCTAGGAAATACCTGAAACAACTATAACCAGAAGAGGGTAAAAAAAATCGTAAGGAGTAAGCTTTTTATCTTTTCCTTAGACTGGTAAAATCTCAACAATTAGTAGAATTGCTAAGTTATATATATCTATATCTACATATACATGTACACACATATGGAGAAGTATCCAGAGAAACCACTAACAGCAAAAAAAAAATAAGCAATAGAAAAAAAATAACACACACAAAGTAAAAAAAAAAAAAAAAGAAATAGCAGATTTATATCCTTGTATCTCAATAGTTGCTTTAAATATAAATGACCTAATTAAAATACAATGATTGGCAAGATGGATTAAAAACAGGATTCAACCTTGTGCTGCCTACAGGAAACTCACTGTTACCAAAAGCACAGTTTCTTCTACAAGTGGTGTTGAAAAACTGGATGTTCACATGTAGAATGAAACTGACCTTTATCTTGTACCACATACAAAAAAAAAAAAAAAAATCAGCTCAAAATCAGGCAAAGGCTGAAACCTGAAACTATAAAACTACTAGGAGGAAACACAGGTGCTAAACCCCAAGATATTATTTTGCACAGTGATATTTTGGGAAGACACCAAAAACATAGGCAACAACAGCAAAAATAAATAAATGAGATTACATGAGAATAGAAATGTTCTGCATAGTTAACTAAACAATCAAGAGAGTAAAGAGACAACCTCCAGAATGGGGCAAAATATTGGCAGACCAAAATTCTGATAAGGAACTAACATTCAAAATATATCATGGACTAAAATTCAATAGTATGAAAACAAATAACCTGATAAAAATGGGCAAAGTGGGGCCGGGGATTTAGCTCAGTGGTTCTGGTGCCTGTCTCGCCAGGCGCAAGGGCCCAGGTTCGATCTCCAGGTTGACCACATACAATATTGGGCATGGAAACTCACACCCAGCAGCAATCAGTACCACATACCACAATGCCGGGCGTGGTGGCTCACGCCTGTAATCCCAGCACTCGGGAGGCAGAGGCAGGAGGACTGCTGTGATGTGAGTTGGAGGCTGAGCTCAGGGCCAGCCTGAACTACAAAGCGAGACCCTGTCTCAAAAACAACAACAACAAAAAGCCAAACCAAATAAACAAACAAAACAAAACAAAATGGGCAAAGGACTTATCACCAAATAGCAGGCAAATAACCAACACATATATGAAAAAAATGCCTCAAATCACTTATCAATAGGGAAAAGCAAATTAAAACCTCAATGACATATTACTTCACACTTATTAGAATGACTACTATCAAAAAGCTAAAAATAACAAGTGTTGGTGAGAGTTGAGAGAAAAGAAAACTCTTGTACATTCTTGGTAGGAAAAATAAATGAGTGTAGTCATTGTGGAACACAGTGTGAAAATTCCTCAAAAAATTAAATACAACCATAGGATTTTTCAACCCCACTTTAGGTATATACCGTCAAGTCGGTACGTAGAAGAGACATCTGCACCCCCATGTTCCTTACAGTCCTAATCATTATCACCAAGAAATCAACTCGAGTTCTTTATCCATTCTGAATGGATAAAGAATAGAAAAGGAAATGAAATATATGTACACAATGAAATATTATTGAACCTTTAAAAAGAAGGAAACTCTGTTACTTGTGACAACATGGATGAGCCTGAATAATATTGCTTTAAGTGAAATAAGTCATGCACAGAAAGTTGAACACAGCACAGTCACACTTATATATACAACTAAAAAGTCAAACTTACAGAAGCAGAGCGTAGAAGAGTGACTGTCAGGTGACAAAGGAGAAACAAGTATTGAAGATCTGCTGTATGGCACGGTCACTACAGCTAATAGTAACATATCCTGCTAGCCTGATTCAATCATTTCATACACACAAAACATCATTCTTGCCTCTTCCTGAAGCAGCCCTGGAGTGTGTTTTTTTTAGTTGCACTGCCCTGGCTGCCTTGATATCTTCAATCAGTTTGGAACCTTTACCTTTCGTGGTCATTTTGACTTTGGGGAGGAGCCAGAAGTTGCATGGTGTTGGATCTGGTGAATAAAGTGGATGAGGGCACAGTGTCACATTTTATAAGCCTGTCTCTCTTCTGGATGGCACTCGGCAGCAGTCACTGCATTTCTAATCACACCTGAAGACACTTATGAAAGAGGACTTCCAGAACTGCTTCAGAATGTGGCAAGAATGATGGGATAAGTGTGTTCAAAGTGAGGGGGATGGTTTTGAAGAGGATTAATGGTGATGCAGCTTTTACTATAATACGATCTTTAAAAGGGTAAACACTCACTGTATACCTTGATCGTACCACATAACACAATACTTGAGTGGGGATTTATACAGAGTTTTATCTCACTTGTGCTTATGATAGCTAGAAATCCCAAACAGCCTGACACTGGTGGCCTGGGAGGACTGGCTGCCTCACAGCCAGAAAGAGTGACAGAAGAGGATATAAAACCCAAGCCCCTATCTACGAGAGGCCCGGGAACATCCTGCAGCACACCTTGGGCACTGTGCCCATGTTACAAGGTGACACGCTCTTCATCCAAGGCCCCACTGATGTGCAAACACACCAGTCCCGGAGTGGGGGTGGAGGAAACATGTTCACAAAGGGACCAGGTCCGCTGTAAGCCCATAGAGAATCTCAAGAAATGCATCACAGAGACATTGAACCCCCACACCACAAACAAAAGTAGCGGCACAGATGGGCTGCCATCTTTCAAGTTCCTGAAGCGTCCGATGCTTTTGCTATTCCTTTGACTGTTCAGCTTGAAAAGCGTGGTTCTCTTTTGACTTTGTGTTTCTAGTGCCGCTTTATCTTTTCCTCTCTCCAGCCTTTAAGTTTCATCAGGTGGAAGCTGAGAGGACCTGTGACCTTTTCTCTTTTCTAATGTAAATTTTCACGCTGTCAGTTTCTTTAGGGCCCTGATTTAACTGTCGTCTGTAACAATTTTTTGTGATTATTCCTCTATTTTTCTTAGTACAAAATATCTTCTGATATTTCTTTGACTAGTACATTGCTTAGCAGTATCTATTTTAATTTTGAATTATTTGGAATTTTTCCAGTTATCTTTAGTTATGCTTTATAGTTTAATTCCACCGTGGTCAGAAAATACACTTTGTATGATTTTGATTATTTAAATTTGTTGAGCTTTTGTTGTTTTTTTTTTCTTTAAATAGCACATGGTCTGCCATGGTGGGCATGCACAAGGACTCGGTGTGCGCTGGATTATCTGTGTGGTCGCAGACGTCTCCGACTCCTGTTTCCTGTTCCCACTTGCTTTCTGTGATCGGGCTGGGTCACAGGCACTGAGCTGGACTTCTGTTGTGAACATCCTACCATCATCTCCATCTTGTTACTGAGCCCAACTCTAAATTCTTCGTACTTGTTACTGATGCCTCAATTCTAAATTCTCCATTTTGTACTTTTCAAACCTTGCATTTCTTGCTGGTACACCTCTGGTTCTAGCAATGTGGTCAAGGCAGCTGCTCTGATGTCCGGTCACTTGGCATGTGGCAATACAAGCTGGCTCCCCCACTCACCTTCCTTTTTGCAAGGCTGAGGTTCTTGGTATTTCGAGTTACATGTGGACACATGCTGTGCCTGGACATGCTGAACACTGTAACAGGACTCTACATGTTGCTTAAATCTTACACAGACTGTTTTTATTTTTACTCAGCATTAAGTGGCAGATGGTCAGTTCCACAGCTTCCAATGCCAGCTCAGTTCTAGGAGCTTCTACAGAAATATTCAAGTCTGTCCACATGTGTCATCCATGTCCAGGTGGCCTGGGGGTCAGTCTGCTGTGCTCTTGCTGGTCAGAGCTCTGCATACAGCACTTGAGGCCTGCCCAGGTGTCACATACAACACTGTGGGATCCCTTATCCAGGGCCTTCTGGCTCCCCGGGACAGGAAGCCAGGACCTCACCCCTTGTGCCACTGCATCTGCCTCAAGGGTCAGGTGGTGACATGGCAGAGATGAGAAGAGTCACAGCAGCCTACAATAACGGGATCTTATTCCTCTGTTGGTAGGAAGCCCCCTCCCTCTAGCTTCGGCCTGCTGCCTTCGGTGCCCCACATGGTGCCTGGAGTTTGGAAAAATCAGATACAGAAATAAGCTATAGGCTTTCTATTCTTTCCCACAGCAGTCCTTTTTCTGTTCCTCAAACAGAAATGCAGCACCGGTCTTGGAGGCTTGCACTTCTGGGCTTAGGCTGCCTTGGGGTACAGGTTCAGACCTCCAAGAATTCCGGCAGAATTCTGGTCCCCTTCTTGTCCACCTGCTGTCACTGACTTTAGCATCCTTTAGCTGGCTGTTCTGCACATTCCGTCCATAGGGCTCAGGGTGTACAGCAGGAGGAACAGTGTGATGTGTCCTCCAGTTTGACCAAGGCAAACCATCAATTAATTTTATCTTGATTGATTAAGCAAGATCTGTTTATAACCAGTACTAGTATGTGTTCTGAAAAAACATATCTGCTGCTGGGTGTTGTAGCACACATTGGTAAATCCTAGCACAAGAGAGGCTGAGGCAAGAGGAAGGCCGTGAGTGTGAAGTCACCCTAAGCTACAGAGTGAGTCCATGACAGCCTCAACTTCATAGCAACACACTGACTTAAAAAACAAACAAACCATACTTTTCAGTTATTTCTTTTTCAAGAATAATCAAATCAACAGATGGAAGTAAAGCAGATGTTGTCACAGCAGACTGCTGTGACACTGCAACACCTTGCAGGCAGGGCCTTTGTGCTTAAGCACATTTCCTGGCCTAGCTCAGCATGGAGGTGCAGTTTCCGTTTTAGATGAGAGCAATGAGGAGCTGGGGCTGAGCCCTCCAGGCCCAGGCTCCTGCCCACCAGAAATGTGAAATGTGCTGCACTTGTGCTGGGCAAAGGCCAAAGCTCGGGACAAGCGGCTGCGTGCACCTGGCTGAAGTGCCCTGCTGAGCAGACTCGGACGCCGAAGCAAGATGATGGGGTCTCTCCTGTTGAGGTGCAGCCGGCAGGCACTCCCTGTGCTCCTTTCACACTGTCTCGCCTGGATCACAACTCAGGGTACCCAGTGCTGCCTGCAGTGCTGTCAGCAACTGTGCCGTCAGCAACTGTGCCGTCACCAGGAATGCCTGTCCAGGCCAGTGGCTCTGGCGTGAGCTCCACCCAGGGCTGTTCCCAGGCCTCAGCTGTGCACAACAGCCATGTGGGTGGTGAGGGGAGAGCACAGACTTGATTTATTGTGTTTAGCAGCTCAGTGGCTGCATCAGGCTGCATAAAGCCATGGCAGCAGAAGCCGACAGGGCTGATTAGCTGCTTCGTTCTCCTTGAGAGACTCACAGTGCATGCTGTGTCCTCCAGGCCATCGGGAGGGGGGAGTTCTGTGATTCAATGTGCCTGCCAGTCACGGTTAGCATTAATAGCCATCCTGGGCTACACAAACCTGGCTTCCGTGAACAGCCCACTCCTTTATTGCTTGAGTTTCAAGATGACAAAGAGTGTGGGAGCAGGGACCAACAACCTCTCCCCTTTCCTCCACTCTTCAGGCTAAGCGCAGGTCCTCATCTGGAATCTGTGGAGCTGTTCTCTTTCCGGCAGTGCCAGGTTTCCCCACTGATGCCAGTGCTTCTCAGTTCAACCTCTAGGAAACTGCCCAGGATCCAGCATGCAACCTACACTAGTGTGTACCTGGTTTTTAAAACACCTGTCTCAAGAGTCATAACCTTGGCTATGTGGGGCCAGGACAGGCTTCTCTCAGAGCTTCCTGGGTCAGGTGATGTCAGCCCCACCTGAGGTAGTTGCCAGAGCTCTGTTGTGTATGCCCTGCACCCCATACAGCAGCTTCTCTGCACCAGCTTCAGCTCCCACAAGGCCTCTGGGCACAGAAGGAGGATGTGACAGGGTTTGTGGGGACATGCTAACATCACCCATCTTTGTGCTATCCTTATCAGAACTGGGCATACAGGGCAGTGGGCACTGCCCACACCCCTAGTGGCTCACAGTCTGGTGGAGAACTGGACCTTAGGCTGGGACTGCTAACAGCACCCATGCTTGGAAATCAACATTAGATCCCCACCCTAGATGTACAAGGTATATCAAAGATCCAGAAGTGAAAGACAAAAAAGTTCAGTTCTTCAAAGGAAAACTATGGATGCAAAGACCCCATGAATGAAGAAACTGCCCTCAGGTAGGATGAGCCAGCCCTCCTATGCCCTGGGAAAACCAAGGGGCACCCCCAGCTTCTAGCTGTCCCAGGATGGGAAGGAGTAGCCTGCCCCTCAGTCCAGATGTTTCAATACCACTGAGGGCATGGGCAGGTGTGAGTAGCCAAGCGGAGATTAGAGAGCAAGGGCAGAAGCATATGAGGCCCACCAGCCATGCCACAGCAAGGACAGCCCCGTGTTTGCTGTAATTCCTTCTTTAACAGGATTCCGTGATGCTGTGACAACTGTTCACGTGTGGCTGACTGTCAATGGAGACAAGACATCAAGCATGCAGGATGGAGGCAGCCACACAGAGATGCTAAGGCCTCCTGGCCACTGGACAACTCGCACTAAATGTGGCTCCCAGAACGGGCTCTGGACATGACTCCTGAACTAGTTAGGGGACTCAGCTCAGGTAAGGGGCTGACCAGCTTCTTAAGGAAAGGAAAGGGCTGAGCCTGGTGACATGCTATGCAGGCTCCTTCACGAGAGGAGCTGGGCCTGGGCGGGCGACGCTTCCCTGAGTGCACCCTCAGCTTTCCTTCCTCTCACTTTAAGACATGCACTTCCATTGGGAGTCTGTGCTTCCTAAATTCCTGGGTCTCTATGGGGCCTCTGCAGAGTGCACAGATGCAAACATGGCAAGGGGCCAGCAAGGAGAAAGAACAGTGCAGGTGACATGGCCAGCACAGGAAAACTGAAGTGACCTGCAGCTAGTGGTCACAGAGATGATGGCGATAGCATGCCTGGCTGTGCATAAAAGAAGATATATTTACAAAAGCATTAAAAATTAGGGTTTAGACATACATACATATAAAAGATAAGTAAAACTTCCATGTAGAAAACTAGGAAACTTTACTGACCAAAATTAAATAGTAGCCGAGAGTTAGAAGATATGTTACTGCTCCTAGATTTGAATACTTAAAATCTTATGATATTAATTCTTCCAAATAGACCTGCAAACTCAGTCCCACGGACAAGCTTATTTTAATGTGTGTACGTGAAGAATTAATCAGGCCACAAGTAGCCTGAAGAAAAGAACAAAGCAAGACATTTTGGCCAGTCATCTGCACATATTAAGCTAGAGCAAGTTAGCCGTGGGTCGTGGTGTGGGAAGTGACAAGCGAACACAGGACTCGACAGTGTGAAGCCAGCACTCCCGCATGGAAGCAGAGGACAGGCTGCTTAGTAAACAGTGCTTGGTCAATTGAGTGGGAAAGTAGGAAAATAAAGCTGTAATGTCCCCTTCCCCAGCCAGCCCAAGGACCCAGGGTAGGTGAAAGCACAGCATCCCATCAACACGACTGTATACTACACAGACCTCCCGGACATAAAACAATGATGAACTACATCAGAACTGAGGTTCTTGTGTTAACAGATACAGTTAAGAGGGAGAAAAGCAGCCCACAGGGTAGAGTATTTGCAACTCATTTAATTGGCAAGGGTTCCTATCTAGAGAATGTTCCCACACCACTCTTGGGAAGGAGGGAGCACTGTGAACAGGCACATCCCCCAGGGGTATCCATATGGCTAATAAAGAGGTAGCCCCCTGAATATTTGCATTTCAGATTCAATAGCCATGAACAAAAATATGTGGGATAAAAGAATTACAAAAATATGTGGAATAAAAGAATGTACTAAACATGTATAGTTTTTTCTCTGTTGGCATCATTCTCTAGACAATAATATAACAATGACTTCCATAGAATCTGCATTTTATTAAGTGTCACAAGTAATCTGGAGATGATTTAAAGTGTGTAGGAAGATGGGTAGAGAGTTTGTGTAAAAACTGCATTGTTTTATATAGGGAACACAAGCATCCTCAGATCTGGATATCCGTGTAGGGTCTAGAACAGATACTGTGGCAGATGTGGAGGGATGACTGTGTATCAAGACAGCTGATCTCATTAGTCAAGAGGGAAAAGCAAATTAAAGTCACAGGGAATACCACCACATGTCTACAAGAATAGCTAACGCACAGGCACTGGGGAAACTGGAGCACCTGGGCTGCAGTTTGGCTGGCATGTTTGCTGGGG